>JALLPD010000798.1:0-14191 GCA_036940065.1 Cyclotella cf. meneghiniana
TATTGATTTTAGTACCTTAGGGTACTAAAAATGGCAGATTCTTGGCCTATGTCACACTCCAGCAATTTTGGTGCCATGGTGGTGATGGCGATATCCCCACTTGGCTGCAAATGGTCTAAAGTGAGCAAGTTTGATGTTCGCTGTGATTGCACATAGTAGTTTTGTCAGCTTCCGCAAGATTGATTTGAAGACTGGGGAGAAAATATGTTGATATACATGGGTATAATACTGGATATTTTTAATTCAGGCATCATTGAATCAAGGAAGCACAACTACATATATTGACCTAAATCTACATTAAAAACATTTTTTTGGTGCATAAACTTTATGCTAGTTTTGGAAGCCACCCATTGGATGACTACCACAATTGACCTAAATGTCTAAATGCATAAAAAACCAAAACCAAATTTGGTACGAATTTAGCCATGATTTAGTGTTGTCTTGCTTAATGTAAGTCCGTAATTGTCTAGTGGCTAAATCTGGTCATATATCATTTTTTAACAAGATTCATCAATTCATCGTCGCATATTGTAGGCATTTTGCCTAATTTGTGGTTTAAATTTTTGGCATGGTCACACGAGATTATGGCACAAACAGGTGGTCTATACTCAACAATGGGAACTTGGATGTTGTTTCAGTAATTCACATGGCCCCGCCAGGGGGTATTGAAAAAAATTGGTTTTCACCAAAGTTGGAGTATCATTTTGATTTAGTCAAAAACAGCCACGTTGGACATGTTGACTTTTTGACTAAAAATTTCTCAAAAAATCAGGTGGTTTATGCAGTTGTTTTGTTGGATTTAGCCAAACCAAATATTTGGTTTTTTATGCACCTAGGCATTTAGGTCAAATATGGTAGTCATCCATTAAAAATATCATACAGACAAAATAAAAATATTTACGAAACATTCAGTGATCAATAAAAATTGAGTCCTTATGAATTATTTGATTTGTTGGAAAGACGGTTGCTTTCTCAGTTTTACTAAAGCACATTTTGATAAAAACTATTTATGTATGCTGATGCTTTTATGACAATATCAGGAATGTGACTGATTGTGACCATAAATAACATTTACCATCAATCATAATTCAACTTTTACCAATTGTTCAATCTCGATACATTCATTCCCATGATACTTCAATTACATAACACTCCTTTCTTCAGCTGTGAATCAATACCAACATTTTTCCATAAGATTAAAGGCATGAAATATATCAAAGTAACATGTGCAACTGATAAGAACAAAATGTAGAAGCAAACACGATTGACAGGTGGAAGGTGCATTCAATCTTTTCATGCACCTTTTGTCAGTGGGAAATTATTACAAACAGTGTTCAGTGAGACAAAGGGCAGGGGGTAACAAAATGATCAGATGTCATTCAAACTTATTTAGAAAGATGATGTTGGAACAAGATTTGTTTAGAAATCAGTGAGGAGCAGTGGATTTGTCAATTGTAATTCAACTTTTACCAATTGTCTGGTCTTGATACATTCATTCCCCAGACACTTCAATTATGTAACACCCCTTTGGTCAACTGTTAATTATTACCAACAGCTTTCTGTAAGATGAAAGGCATTTATTAAATCATAGGATGCACAATTGATGGATGGGAGGTCTACTCGATCACATCACTCACCTTTTGTCTGTGGTAAATTACAAATACAGTGTTCTGTGAGACAAAGGGCATGAGAACAAAACTGGAGAGGGGGGATGTGCACCACTGATCTGAAATAATTGTTCAATAATGCCCTGATAACAAAGGCCACAGTAAATATGATGAATTGGGGATGATGAAGGATAAAACACAATGGGGAGAGGATGAATCAATCATTTGTCAACGCCGCTGATCTGAACGATTGTTTTGTTTGGCAATGGGTGGCACTGATTGAAACCAAGGGCTAGTGAAAATATGATGCAGCCAGATGATGATGGACCAAACATGACCCAGGGGAATAAAACAGTTGTTTGTCAATGCCACTGATTCAAGCAATTGCTTGACAATGCTTCTGACTGCAACCAAAGGGGGAATAAATATGATGATGAGGGGGTGATAAGAAGTTGGAATTATAAGGATGTGACTACTGGATGGGTATGGAATGGGGCAGGTCAGGGCAGTTAATAGTGGGATTGATTCTCATGTGGGTGTGGAATAACAAGGAAATGAAAATGTTGCTAGTTCCAAGGTTTTCTGATTGATTCAAGTTGTTTCCACCAACAATTGAAAGGATTCATATTCCTACAGGTGACACATTTATTACCTAATCTTGTGTGCTAAGTTTTAAATTCAGGTCAGAATTCTGCAGAATTCTAAATTCTGTTGGAAATTACTGCTTATTACACCAAAACCATATTCCAATGTTCTGTTTTTATTTTTACTGGACCAGAGCCTATGAATTTAGATTGAAGATGTGACACTATAATATGTAGGAGTCAACCAGGACTTTACCGTAACCACACAAATGGTATCCAAGAAATCCAATGGAAAATTCATGCAGGCATGCAACGTGCATGTCTCCTGTTCTGTCATTCTCATTGCTACCAGTACTGCCCAGTGGCAACTAATAAACAATGGGATTTCCAAGCCAGTGTCTTCACCCTCCCTCTCTCACTCCATAAGAGGTATAACATTCCACCACCACCACCCCCTGCTCATGAAACACATTGATGAGCTGATGACAGTGAGCTTGTCTGCAGTTTTATGTTTTTCTCCCCCATTCCCAATGTTTTCTCACTGCAGCCATTTCCAATTAAATTTCAGTTCTGTTGCTGGTGTCAATGGTCTTTCCCTTGGTCCACAAGGGGATAACAGCCTGCCGGTCGTCATCTCCCTGCTTGCAAATGTCAAAGAAAAGCTGAAAACAGTGTTTTTGTCTGTTGTTTGTATTCCCCCCATTCCCAATATTTTCTCACAGCAGCCTCTCAATTGATTTGTTCTTCTGTTGGTAATGTCGACTGCCCTCCCTCAGTCAAGAAGGTGAATAACTGCCCGCTGCATCGATCCCCCGCTTGCAAATCACATGGAGAAGGCAGTGACGGTGAGCTTTCTCCTCCTTTGTACTCCCCCCACCATTTCCAGTGTTTTCTCACTGCAGCTTTTTTCAATTTAATTGCTGCCCCATTGGCCATGCCGACTGCCTTCCCTCAGTTGACAAGGCAAACAAGAGCCCGCCACCACCACCCCCACTCGCAAGTCGCTTTGAGAAGGTGGTGACGGTGAGTTTTTGTCTTGTTTTTATTTTCCCCCTACCATTCCAATTTTTTTCTCACAGCATCTTTTTTATTTAATTGCTGTTCAGTTGCCTGCGCTGGCCACACTTGGTCAATAAAGGGAGCGAGGGCCCGCCACCACCAACCCCACCTGCAAGTTGCTTACTGACAGGAATGGCTGTGATTTTTCTCCGTCTTTTTAGTTTCTTCTTTCACACTTCCAATTTTTCTCACATCATATCTTTTTTGAATTAATTGCTAATTCAGCCAAGCATGTCACCCTCCATCAGTTAATAATGGGAGCAAGGGGCTGCCACTGCTGTCTCCTCCATAGACTCGACTACAGAAGACAAAAGCTGTGAGTTTTCCTCTCAGTTTTATGTTTCCCCATGTTTTCTTGGCTCAGCCTTTTTCAATTAAAATGTTCCATCCTTGATGCAGCTCACCCGCTCTCAGTTAACAATGTGAATAAGAGCCCACTGCTGCCATCCCATGCTCATGAGTCATGTGGAGAGGGAGGTGACGGTGAGTTTTCCTCTCCTTTTTATTTCCACCACCACCATTCCATTTTTTCTGACAGCTTCTATTTTAAATTAAGTTGCTATCCCATCGGCCATGCCAGCTACTTTCCCTCAGTTGGCAAGGCAAACAAGAGCTCCCTCTGCCATCCCCTACTCACGTGTTGCATGGATAAGGCAGTGATGATGAGCTCTCCTCTCAGTTTTATTCCTCCCACATTCAACACTTTTTCTCACAGCTCCTTTTTGCAATTTAATTGCTATCCCATTGGCCGTGCAGGCCGTCCTCCCTCAGTCAATCAAGCGAACAAGGGCCTGCCACCACCCTCCCTGCTGGCAAGTTTCATGGAGATGGCGCTGATGGTAAGTTTTCCTTTTGCTTTTATTTTTTCCTCACCATTCCAAATTTTCTCGCAGGATTTTTTCAGTTACGATGTTATTCAGATGGCTGCGCAGGATGCCCTCCCTCAGTCAATCCCCCAGTCATCTCAATTTTACAATGTCTCATGCTTGAATTTAAAATTTGCCTACCAAAACTTTGTAAAATAGTGACATAAATTAGACAACTTACTGATTGAAATTAGCTTACACCAGTAATATTACTGATTATTGCAGTAATCAGTTATATTCTAGTAATATTACTGATTTCTGCAGTAATATTCCAGTAATAATACTAATTATTGCAGTAATATTACTGTTTGTGATTGTGCTATTGAACAGCAAATTAAATTACTTAGAGATTACTGTCAGAATTCCGATTACTGCTAGAACCACAGTAATATTGTCTTGGCCGAGGAGTAGGAGTATCAGTAATGTGACATCATCTAGATCATGTCTAGATAAGAAAAATATTTTGGTTCTGGTTATGAGCAACAGAATTCCGGTCAGTAATCAGTAACAAGTTCTGATTACTGACTATTTGACCAGAACCTTAAAATTGGAATTTGAAACATAGCCTGTGTGAGAGTCATTTTTACCAAGTTCCATCAAAGAACATTGTCTGAGAATTTTTTAAGTGAATCATTTTGCAGACATTACGACATTTTTACCTTCTTTTTTCCATCTACCTCCAGAACAAATTATTTGCATTAGTATATTGCCATGATACTAAAGACGATCGTTTTCCTGTGTGGGGGATTAACATCAGATACGAATCTCTTCAACTTTAGCAATGACATCGAAAGACATGTTAAAAAAGAGTTGATGCATGAGGTGGTTGGGGAGAAGTAAGAGTAGTGGAGCTGGTGATGGCTGATTGGCATGTTGAAATAGGGAGCAATGGGGCACCTATTCGAAAGAATGTTGCCTCAAACCATGACAAAATTGGTGCGACATACAGTAACCAAGGCGTATTTTAGTATATAGGCTGGATATATATATATTATTTTTTCCCGTGTTAGCATCACTATTTCGCACGGATTATAAGATAATTTTAAATGTATCTTTTGACATTTTCTAGTTCTTATGAACCGAGATAAACGGTAGGAATCATACGGCAATATTTTAACCAAAATTACGAAACAAATATTCTATGTAGTACTTTGCTAAATAATCAATTTTGTGTCACGCTACCTGTTGAAACGTAGTTCGATAGCTTTTGGCCTAACACCTGGTGTATGGTAGACTCTAGACACATTCTCAAGATGACATGTCTCTACAGAGAGGTAGGACTATTATATTCTACAGCCCGCAATTATTTGGCCAATTGCCATCTGGATATTCACTCCCAAATTACGAGAATAAAGTTCATGATAATCATTATTTATCACCCGTTAGAAACATGTGTAGGTGTTGACAGGCGTTGTGCACTCTGGGTAAGATGAAAAAAGTTCAAGTTAGACGTAGTAGATGCTCCGTTGTTGAGTTTTAATGTCTCAATTTTATAAACCATGTTGTACCATAGACGTACCTACGTAGATATATACCTTACATACCTCTAGACTCTTCCTGGCAAAAAATGGTCATGAATAATTTTTTTAGGTATTGTATTGGTATTGTAGTATACACTCTTGTGTGCGTCCTCTAGATGTAGCCCTCGCGTTTTTCGTGCGTGGACGCGATGTTGTGTGAATTGTATAGGGATGTTGCACAGTCCCTTTCTCTCGGCTCCCTCGCCTCGTTGCTCTCTCGCCAACCAAACCTCAGTAGCAAGTGATTCTTCTACGGTAAGCCTTCATCTGTTTCATGGTCGAGACGAACAAAGGCTCGTGATGGCGCTGTATGCCTCTTGGTTCGCTGCCGGTGTTTACCTAGCCTGCCTGCTGAAACGAGGACCTATGTAGTATGTATGAATTCCTACGCTCCCGAGTCCCTGGCGTACTGTTTGCGTCGTCGCCGCCGTCGTTATTGTTGCTTGGTAAGCTGTCATGTCCATTAATGCAAGCAGATTGTGGTACCATAATTACATAGATACAGTTATTGATTGAGAAGAATGCATGGTTCACGTCGTCTTCAAATTGAGCTTGCTCGCATCGCATTATTTCGGGATTGACAGAGATCGACACCGACCCGTGACGTGCACTCCCTTCTCACTCTGATTTTCACCTCTTCGGCTGACCTCCCAGCTTGAATTGTAACTGCAATAATCGGCAATGCACCACCGTTGAAACCCAACTGAGCAGCCCCACCGAGCGAAAATAAACAATGAGTCCCTACGAGGGCACCGCGACGACCCAACCGTCGTCGTCGTCGGGTTCTTCCCGCCCTCCTCCCCAAGGGAACATGCCCCAAATGCCACCCAACATGGCCGGCCTCTCCGGCGTGGGAGGTCCTCAACACCATCCTGGAATGGGCAATCTGTACGGATTCCAACAACACCGTGGAAGCACCAGCCAGCAGCCTCCCATGAACATGATGATGGGCGGAGACAACGGCGCCAACGGAAACATGGGGGCAGTCGGGTTCATGCAGCCCCCCTCCAACGTCAGAGGCGGGGGGATGCACCCCAATCATCCCATGAATATGGGGGGACAGTTCCACAACGGTCCCGGGCACATGACGGGACAGAATCCGATGTACAATCATGGAAACTTTAGCGCACAGCAGCAGAATCCAATGCAGCATCCTTACAATAATCCTCTTGGAGGGCAGCAGTCTCAACAGCAACAACATGGGGGGTATAATCATCCCCAAGCTCAGATGCAGCATAATATGCAACAACATCTGCAGCAACAGCAACATAGTGGAAGTTTAGGAAACAATGGGATGGGGCATACCTCGCAATATCAAAATCATCCCATGCAACGGCAACATTCAACTCATCAACACACTTATCACCCGCAACAGCAGCAGCAACTGCAACAGCAGATGCAACATGCCCAGCAACAAATGCAACACCCCAACCAACAACAGCAAGGATACTCCTCCAACAACTACCACCGTCAACCATCGTTGAATCACCACTCCCATTCCAACTCCCCCTCCACCCCGAATCCCCACGACGCCATCGACGGAGGCTTACTATCCTACAAACACCCCCCTAATTTTTCTGAAGTCATGGGTTTGGATTTTGATCTGGGAGAATACGGCCAACAGTTTTTGCCCACGGGATTGAATGGGGATTGGCAGAGTGATCGGGATATGACACATCGGAGGGAGATGATTCAGCACATGTGAGTTTTGGGCTTAAGGGTGCCGTGATGAGAAGTTTTTGACTTAATGTGTTGTATGGTTGAACTTTTTTCTCTCATTGTGGGCTTGATGATGTACACTTGTGTCCATAATCTTGTCTCACGCCCTTATCATTTGCTCATGAATACACTATTAGCGTGAAGCTCCTTAAGCAAAAGGACAAGAATGCTTCTCCCGAGTGGCTGACAAAGTTACCCCAAATGGTAAAACAACTCGAAGTTTCGCTCTACCGTTCTGCCCCCTCGTTCGAATCTTATTCGGACATATCCACCCTTAAACATCGCCTACAACAACTTGCCATGGAAATCGCGAGAAAAACCCAGCAGGCCAAAGAGAGTAGTGGAAGGTCATCCAAATCACGCTCTGATCGCAGAGATCGGATTTCCTCCTCGTCCGCCATTCCCCAAGCTCCACCGATCTCCACCCAAAATCAGGTCATGGGCGGAATGCGCTTCCATAGCACCAACGAAAGAAGAGGTGACGACGGAGAAGAAAACATCAGCTCCCAGCACGGTAATCCCAACGATCCTGAATGGAAGATTCGAATCCGTCACAAGCAGCAGCGCCTACTCCTCCTCCACCACTCGTCAAAATGCCCATATGAGGATGGCAAATGCAAGGTCACTCCCTATTGCTCTGAGATGAAGAAATTATGGAAGCACATGGCTCGTTGTATTGACAATGAATGTCGAGTGCCGCACTGCTTTTCAAGTAGATCCATATTGAGCCATTACCGAAAATGCAAGGATCCGCGTTGTCCAGCGTGCGGTCCCGTGAGAGAAACGGTGCGAAAGACGCTGAAGAGCAGCTCGCAACGAAGACCTAATGGGATGCCAGGCGAGGCACCTCATTCTGGCGGAGGGCATGATTCGATGAATCTTGGGATAGGTTTGGGGGGATTGGGCAATAGCGAGTTGGGTCAGGGCGATCTGCCAATGAATAATAGTATGATGCCAATGTCTCGAGGTAATAGCGGTAATGACAGGAATCAAGTCATGTTGCAGGAAATGCAGCAACAGGGAATGCAGCAGCAGGGAATGCAGCAGCAGGGAATGCAGCAACAGGGAATGCAGCAACAGGGAATGCAGCCTTCGAGTTCACCTATGCCTTGGTCGGGAGAAGTTGCCAGTGTGCCGTACAGCGCGCCACAAGCAGGAAGCAATGGGGGTGGGAGACTGCCGTCCCAAGGTGGTAGTCACGCTTTCCCTGAATCTCTAGTCAATAGCAACGGGGTGCCGAATGGGACTTCTGGAGCTCAAAGAGAAGGTCGAGATCCTGAATCCAGCAAATCGAAACACAAACAACAGCGTCTTCTTCTTCTAAGACACGCTTCGAAGTGCAATGCGCCCTCAGGAAGTTGCACGGTCACCCCACATTGCGCGGAGATGAAAGTTCTGTGGAGGCATATTGCCAATTGCAAAGAGCCTCAGTGCAAAATAAAGCACTGTATGAGCAGCCGATACGTTCTTAGTCACTACCGTAGATGCAGGGATCCTTATTGTGACATCTGTGCTCCAGTCAGGGAAACTATTAAGAATGGCACTGCTACCTACATCCATGACCCGACATTTAATCCAACTGGGGAAAATGAAACACCTCCCCCCTCTAGCAATGAAGGCCCTCAAACAAAGAAGCAGAAGACTACGCACGATTCGAGCACTATGGACCGCATGCCTCCTCCTCAAGACCGACAGGTTATGCCGGCAGGCGGAATTTTATCCTCTTCCGATCCTCATTTGGCCTCTACCTCTCCACATGTACCCACTTCGGGGGAGGAAAACAGAGCCAAGTCGAAGTTAGACCCAACGAAATCAGCAGGAAAAGGAGCGTCTTCCTCCAGCTCATCAGAAGATCATTCTCTGTTGGAATGCTTCACAACACAGCAAGTCAAGACTCACATTGAGTCGTTGAAGAAGACTGTCCAAGTGCCACCGGCTAAATTGAAGCTCAAGTGCATGGAGGTGTTGCGGGGGCTTCAGACACACGAACATGGGTGGGTTTTTGCGACGCCCGTGGATCCTGTCGAGCTCGGACTCGAGGATTACTTTGACATCATAAAAAAGCCTATGGATCTAGGAACCATCCAGAAGAAGCTTGAAGCAGGATCTTACCACTCTTTTGGAGAATTCAAGTCCGATGTACGCCTTACATTTGAGAATGCCATGAAATACAATGAGGAAAGGACAGTTGTGCACGAAATGGCGAAAGAGCTCAAGAAAAAGTTCGACGCGGACTACAAAAAGCTCATGAAACAATTGGACAAGGAGCACCAAGAGGATTCAAAAAAGGCACAGGCATGTGGGCTTTGCGGTTGCGAGAAGCTCAATTTTGAACCCCCGGTCTTCTTTTGTAATGGCCTCAACTGTCCTAGTAAACGAATCCGTCGCAACACACACTTTTATATCACGGCCGACAAGCAATATGCTTGGTGCAATCAATGTTTTAATGAATTGAGCAATGAGATTGACCTTGGAACGTCCAAATTGAAAAAGGAGGAGCTGACAAAACGCAAGAATGATGAGACTCACGAAGAAAGTTGGGTGCAGTGCGACGACTGCGAGCGTTGGATTCATCAAATTTGTGGACTATACAACACCCGCCAGGACAAGGAGAATAAAAGCGCCTATTCATGTCCTCTCTGTCTGTACGAAAAGAGAAAGAAGGAGGGAGATCCACATGACTTACCCAAGGCTCCATCTGCCAATGATATTCCTAGGACAAAGCTCTCCGATTGGTTGGAAAAGGATGTCCTCAGGAGGGTGAATGAGCGCCTCAACGAGATTGCGAAAGAGAAGTCAGAAACCGAGGTAAGATCTGTGTGCGCATCGCATTTCATAAGTAACAGGCCATTCCTATCATTTATTCAATGTTATTGTTCCAGAACACGTCATTTGAGAAAGCCTACAAAGAGGTCGCTTCTGGTGGCCCTTTGACTATTCGACAAGTAACGTCCACCGACAGGAAGCTAGAGGTGCGAGAGCGAATGAAAGCCCGATATGCCCACAAAAATTATCCAGAGGAATTCCCGTACCGCTGTAAATGTATTGTTGTCTTCCAAAACATAGATGGAGTCGACGTTTTGCTCTTTGCGCTGTACGTGTACGAGCATGGTGATGATAACCCTTTCCCTAACAAAAAGACTGTCTACGTGTCTTATCTTGACAGTGTTCACTTCATGAAGCCAAGGAAAATTAGGACTTTTATTTATCATGAAATTTTGATATCCTATCTTGACTATGTGAGACGAAACGGTTACCAACAAGCCTTCATCTGGGCTTGTCCGCCGCTAAAAGGTGATGACTATATCTTCTATGCAAAACCAGAAGATCAAAAAACTCCTAAAGATGTTAGGCTTCGTCAGTGGTATCTTGATATGCTTGCAGAGTGCCAGAAACGGGACATCGTGGGCAAGGTTTCCAACATGTATGACCAATATTTCGCGAACAAGAAGTTGGATGCTGCATCCGTGCCTTATTTTGAGGGCGATTACTTCCCGGGAGAAGCTGAGAACATAATTAAACTTCTCGAAGAAGGGGATGGCAAACGAAAGAGTGCATCAGGAAAGAAAAAGAAGGACTCATCTAAGAGTCAACGCTCAAGCTCTGTTTCATGCGAAGATGGCGATAGTGACGACAAGGCATTCAAGGAGGGCGGCCGGGATCCTGTTATGCAGAAGTTCTGTGACGCCATCCAGGGAATGAAAGAAAGTTTCATTGTTGCATTCCTCAATTGTGAGGGTGCCGACCCAGAGAATCTTGTGGTTCCCAACGACGTTATGGAGTATCGCGAATCGAAGTTGAAGTCAACTGATGGAGGCAGCCAAGGTAATGATAATTGTCAGAGCAGAAAGCGCGATGCCGACGGGAACGAAATTTACAAATCAGACGACCAGGTGGACAGAAAGGGACGTCCCATCAAAGTGTTGGACGATGATGCAGAAGAGATTGATTGCGAGTTCTTTAACACTCGCCAGTGCTTCCTCGATCTCTGTCGAGGGAACCACTACCAATTTGATGAGCTCAGGCGTGCAAAGCACACATCCATGATGGTTCTCTGGCATCTTCAAAATCGTGAAGCACCCAAATTTGTTCAACAATGTTTTTCGTGCAACCGTGAGATTGTGTCTGGTATACGGCATCATTGCAATATTTGTTCAGACTTCGATCTTTGCGACGAATGTTTCCGAAGTCCAGATGCAAACAGGGGAAATTGTAACCACAAACTTGAAGTTATCAAAGTTGATGCATCTCAAAGTGGATCTAGTGGACTCACTGAGGAACAACGCAGAGAACGCCAAAGAAACATTCAGCTACACATAACTCTTGTTGAACACGCATCTCGTTGTATATCGTCAACTTGCAAATCCTCGAATTGTCAGAAAATGAAGTCTTACCTAAAACACGGAGAAACTTGCAAGGTAAGTGAACCATGATTTTTGCTTGATTTTACTGTGTCGTATCCTAAACCCTCGCTACATTCCGCCCACAAAGACTAAAGCATCTGGTGGATGCAAGATTTGTAAACGAATTTGGACGTTACTGCGGATTCACGCTCAGCAATGCAAGAACAATAATTGTCCCATACCTCAGTGCATTGCCATTAAAAAGCGTCTGCGTCAGCTGCAGCAAAAGCAACAAGCAATGGATGATCGCAGACGGCAGGAAATGAATAGACATTATAGGATGGGTATGATGGGTGATAACAATCGAACATAATTATTTGTTCATGAATCTTAATGCATAACATGTATAACTGTTTGATTTTTTTATTCACACATTGACAACATGCTGTCGTCATACTTCTTCCCTTGAATTTGATCTGCATTTAGTTTAAGAGCGCACGGAATGTGACAGCAGACGTCACAGTTGTTGCAATGACACCCAGAAGAAGAAGGCCAGCATCGCGTAAATAGTCTCGATGTCTGGCTCTTGTTAGTTGAAGACAAAATAATGGGGGGAGAACAAATCCAGCGATTGACACGCAGAAGCAACCAACAAACGAGATAATGTGAACAAATCCAGGGACGAACGCCGCAAGTGAAGCGCACATAGCACATAAGAGGCTTCGTATTAGAACTCGTTTGTGCATTACATCATTGTTGTACGTGGGCAGTTTTCCTTCCAACATTTCGCCACACTGGGTAAATGAGAAATTGGTGAGAATCCAAGAATATTGGGAAGTTTTTGCGCTTTGTATACAACGGGATTGAAAGATCTTACCGGGACGACAATAAAAGGTGCAGTGACAGTCAATACAAATGTCATGAGCAGCCTAACAACCAACGATATCGGTGAATCTGGCAGTGCTTGCAGAACGTCTCCATCAAACGAATGCGTGTGTGCAAAGAGTGTTCGAATACCGTTAGAGGCAAAGAGATAGCTAACGTAAGCGATGCCCAAACCGATCTTAGTAGATATGCCTATAAAATGAGGCTTCGCCATCGAGTCTTTGACGTTAAATATCACAGGAACAACGCCAAACCCGAACACGACGACGCCAAACCAGCTACTGGCTGCTGACAGACTTTCAGGCCAGAAGTTTAGCTCCATAATGTGAGAAAAGCCACTCAATCCATTCTCTTTGAACCCTTCTCGAGATATCACTCTGGACAATGATGATTGGATGAAAGATGCAAAAGTAATTTGGTGCTAGATCAAGGTGTATCTTCGAGGACTTACCCAAATGCCAACCCTAGCGCAAATAGTCCAACGAGCGAGAAATTCGACAGAAAACTGAGGTCATCAGTCCAAGACAAAACTGCCACCACTATGCTGGGAAGAATCTTATAATAACCAGGACAACCCGTGCTTTGATTGATGCTGTCAATAAAGCTCATCGTCGCGGCTGTGACGTGATTAGACAGAAAGAGAACGGATGTAGACAGGCATGGTTTTGCAAATATTTTGCCTACTGAACACAATTTTGCTTACCTTCGTACGATGTCAAAAGTCCAACAAAAAGCAATATCATGAGCAAGTCGAGGACAATCAGACCTGGTATTCCGAATGCATGCCAAGCAATGACTCCATATTTAGTAGTGCCTTTAGGAGGCAAGCATGGCAGAGTATATGAAGAATCTGGAGATCTAATCGCACAGAAGCCTCCTGTTGCTCCGCATAGTGCAATATGTTCATCTTGTTGCTTAATGAGACATTTGATATCGCTGTGGTTATCATTTGTTTGATCAACAGTCTGGCGAGGCAAATAATCTAAGCATCTCAACAAGCAGTCAGCACTGTAGTAATTCCAGACTACTATGGCAGCCAGTCCAACAACATTGAACGCCAACCCTCCTTTCTGTGCAGCAAATGGTAGCGCCAATGTTCCTGTACCCATGCATAGTTTGGCAATATTCAGAGAAGTTTGAAACACAGTGGCTCCTTTTGATTCCGAGGAACATTCGTCAAATGCAGTGTCTTGTTTGAAGCGTTCAGCGTCAGATGGCAACGCATCGAGTTCTGAAGTAGCCGTGGCCTTTCTGGAGCTGTCAATGGCTTGATTAAAAATCTCAAAATGACACTCGTGCTGGGATATCAGCGGTATACGCTCGTTCCTCATGATTCAACGAAAAGGGTGAACCGTCTCATTATCAATTTATCTTGTTTGATGTGTCCTCGTAATCCATTTCGTCTCAAAGTTATTGTTTATGGTGCATGTTATGAAGGGGAAACAAATATTATTTTTTGATGGATAAACGGAGGCCCCAAAAGGCCCCGAAAACAGGGATTGAATGAGATTGAGGGAATCTATCAAATACCAAGAGTTTCATGGAATACAAATAATTACCAGCAGCCGCTGCAAGCTTTTTTGCGACTTGTTTGTCGGGGAATTGATT
>JALLPD010000799.1:0-14197 GCA_036940065.1 Cyclotella cf. meneghiniana
CCTCTGTTCTACATAAACAGTAGAAGTATAGCCTAAATATCTAAATAGATAAGTGACTTATGTCATAAACGCATGTGTTTTGGAAACTCAAGAGTCAAAAGTAAAAGGACAGTCAAAAAACTTACTCGCCCACTGTGGTTGATGCCTTTGGGAGAAGACAGTTTTATCACAAAAATGAACTGGCATGGGTGGGAAATAATCTATAACTAAAACAATTTAGTTTATTTTTATCTTAATATACTGTAAAATAATGAATTTAAAGTTTGCATGACCAGTTGTGCATGTATGTTTCAAACTTTTCTCTTTGGATCATCAAAGCAGGTCAAATGATCAAATCTTTGTTTCTTGTAAGTGGCATCATCCTGAATGAATGCCTCAATCCAAATGATTTCCCATGCTGGAATTTTGTTGTCTGATTCCTCCCAATTTGGGGCAAAGATATCTGCAGTGTAGCTGATGTCTGCACTTCAATTCATTTGGACCAAAACAACAAGCTGAAAAATGAATGGCTTTAAGTTCCGAATATATTTCTCACAGTGCCCTTAGCAGGGGCCAAAATATTGATCGTTGTGTGGAAGCCTTTATTGCAATTTGATTAGAAAAGTAAAAACATCAGAGAGAGAAAAAATAATAAAAATGTGATGGGCTTGTTTCTTGCCCTGTGCTCATGGTGCCTGCAATTGTTCATTTTGGCAATGAAACGCTTGATGTCAATTTAAAGGATTCAGGCTGGGAGCCGAGATACCCACAGTGTCATAGAGGGTTACATAGTACGCAAATGAAAAAATATAATAAAGCAACAGAAAATGGTTGTGATAATTGAATGGTGATACTTTTCTTACCCCGAACTCTCATTTGCTCATTGCTCTTTATGTTAACAAGAGATCATATATGCCGGTGGTGTTGGTTTGGACAGGGAGCCAAGATATTCACAGTGTGGCAGATGTTCACAAAACAGTTTAATTGAAAAAACTATTATTATTAGCTGAGAGAAAATGGGTGCTAAAACATAAAACAAGGACATGTGAGTGTTTATGTAGAATTTGTACCAGACTACCTAAGGTGTTGGGCATGGCTAACATAGCTGTACATCCCTAATGGGTGCCTGTCATAATTCATTTTTTCACCCAAACAGCTCAGTACCCAGTTCCAAATGTCTGATTTGGAATATATTTGGTACAGGTTTAGGAAAAGCTTTCTTAAGGATTAAGGAAATTCCATAATTTTTTGCCCAATCGGGTTCCAAAGCCATTTTTGGCAAATATCCTTAAGATTTTAGCAAATCATAATTAAAAATCATGGCCTGCTGGCAGAGGATTTCCTCCATGCAGGAGATCAGTGCATGCCATGATTGAGATTTGGGGGAAATCAATGGATTTGGGCATTTAGAATGCAAAACAGAGAAGAAACAAAATTTGGAAAAAACAGCCTGTTGGGACATATCCACTTTTTTCCTAAAGTTAGGCAAAAATTGCAGGTTCGACCAATTTTGGATGCCTTGAGTTGTTCTAAATATTTGGTTATTTGGGCATTTGGACAGAAAAGAAAATTATGGCAAGGACCCAAAACAATTCACTCAGTCTTGTCAAAATCAACACCATGCCAATGATTCAAACAATGAGAACATAAATTGCAGTGAATTCCAAGCATTATATGATTGTTGCTCACAAATTCAACTTGTGAGGGGGGGATCATAAAGTCCTGATGTCAGTGCCACATGTGTGCATCATAAGAATGCATAGAGCAGATTTGGAAGGAACAACAACACAAATGATGAAGGTCATTTGTTGATTCTCTTCCTTAGCCTCCAGAAAGAAACCAGCATTCTTTCCCCATCATAGCTGAAGTATCCTAAAGGTGGCTACACCCTCTTATATTGTATCCGGGTATGGTGAACTATCCCCTCATGGCAAAAAATAGTGACGTTCATTGCTGTTGCCACTCTGGAGGCTGAAAAAATAATTCTGACTTGCCCATTTTGACATTAAATGAATACTGCCAACTTTCTGTTTGTCATCTTATAGAAATAATAAGGCTGCCCTATGCATACTGTTGACATCATTCTCTTTTGATTGAGCCATACAAGTGTTGGATCAAATGTCTTTGTCCGATTGAACAGCACAGCAAGCATCCCTAACATCCTGCTTTCTATCAGACAAAGATAATATAAATATCACATGTGCTTCCTCTTTTCATTCACCCGCAATGAAATGTTTTGATATCCAATTTTGCAGGGAAGGTTCCAGGGACAAGTACTTTTTAGATGCACATTATCCAAGCTCATTATAATTTACATCAACATAATATCTTCTGAGAATTATAAAGAAAACAACTGGGTCAAGGATGAGTTGTTGGATTGGTATCGGAGACAAATTTTGAATGCAAGCTGTTATGCGGCATGTGGCTGGTTGAAGATTCCTGATAAAGATTTCAGACTGGAAAACCTGTTTAAGAGTAGACCTTGTAGGTAGAGGCATGCATGATATTTGTAGACATGGATCACTCAACACTCATTCAGTTTTTTGTTATAAGCCAGACTACACAAACCACTAACATCAAAAGTTACTTTTTCTGGTTCTTATAATCAGTCCAAAGCTAGTAGTTTTAGTACAGTAAAAAATATTGTTAGCCTGTCAACTGAAAAAAGTAACCCTGTGGTAGGTATGGTGCCATCTTCCCACTAGTTCTTGTGTCATTACAGTGACATGCATCTTCCAACAAGTGTAATTCACTACTCAATGCCAGCCTTTTGATTGATCCATCCTCCTACATAATCATCACCATCTCCACCACCTACATTGTCTCAATTGCCCATCCCTTACTTATTCATTCAACAGTTATAGAACACTTTGAAATGGAAATGTTACAAAGAAAAGTGCCAAGAACAATCGAAGAAATAGTGTAGCATGTCTATTACTTGTGGCACTGGCAACTTCTTAAAATACAATAAAAATGAAGCTGCATTCAGATGCATTACATCATCTTATTGTACCAATTAAGATAAACAGTGGTTATCTTTTATCTCACTCAACTCCTGTGTTTCCTGAAAACATTGATGATAGCAATGAACCATCAATGTGGATGGCAATCGAGGACAAATGGGAGTGTGTCCTTGCTATTGGTCCTCTCCTTGTCATCATTTATGTTTGCAAGACAAATTCCGATGACAGCTACCTCACTCCTTTCTATTACTGATAAATCAAGGAGGAAGACTGAGAAAGATGCTCATTTATTCCCGTATAGAAAAACCTGGAGAATGCAAGATCCATCCTGGTTAGCCAAGATTCCCAAAAACCATTTAGAATGACTTGTCTCATTTTGTCTTTGAAACAAGACAGCAAGAAATTCAAGTTCGCATTCAATTCTTGCATAAGGGGGGTTCATTTTTTCTCCCATCATTTATGAGCAAGAAAATCATAGTGCAGAAGAAGATAACTATTCACTTTACCATTATGGGGCAAACTCACTGTCCTGTTAACCAAATTACACAGAAGCATGTCTATTAGACTCAAGAAGAGTCAATACCTTTTATCGGAATGATGAAGCACAAGATTATGGCAATCATTAATTTGAAATCCGACATGAACCAAACTCCACCCATACTCCTATCTTTCAAGCAATATGCTTGCAACAAAATGAATAAAGAAGATCCTTGCTCATACATCCATGACCACCAACTTAATGGTGAACTTTTCCATCACCATCAATGCAAGGATTAAAATTCTTCCTCCCAGTTTCAATTTTAATTATTCACCCAATGGAATTGTGAAAACTATGGTATCGGCACTCACTTTGAGTGCTGCCATTACACTTGCCAAAAGACAGTATAGATGGAGTAGAAGATGATGAACAAGAACAGGCAGATCTATGTGTTCACATACCCTGGACAAATACAAAGGATACGGAAATCATCTCCATACTAATTCTTAATGCATGATACATTCACATGATTGGGTTGATTATTGATCAAATCAAGTTCCTGAAATAAGCATCCATATCTGAGGTTTACTTAAATCCTGGGTACTCCTTCATTCTTTCAGGTATGATTATTATACCAAAGCACTATGTAGTGGGGTTCGAGCCTTTAATGCACACATCAATGTGTTTAATTGACTGAACACAAAATAATCTCCACCTGGAACATGTTAGTGACATAGTCCAATGAGCATCAGATCCATCTGAAGATGTCAACAAACATCTGAAAATGTTCTTCTGAAATTATCATCTGAAATTTTCAAAAGATTTATGATCCTTGCACAAACTGCAAACCTAGTCAAAAGCATTAAATACAACTTATGCACTTCCATTTAATGTTCATTCATGTCAAAAACAACTAGTATGTTTAGTCACAAAAATATATAGGTGAATGCCCACACAAACCACATCACTATTTTATCTACTCTTGATAATTTCCAGTTTTTGGTGTGTCACTGATGTCTTAGGGAGCTTTGATTTCAAACCCCTGCGACTGATTAATGCTATTCAGCACACCATAACAGAGTGTGTTTAAGTGTATGTCAGTGTTATTCACTCATTGAATACATCAAAACATTGGCTAGTTAAGAACAGTTATTCGAAACTGAGCATAGATACATGATACTTTCACTCTTTGTTCCAGTGAGTTTATATAAGTGTCAAAAATACTTGAAGCATTGAAGAAAAGTTATTTCACTTGATTTCAGTAAGGAAAACAGACCAAAATTTTCACTGAATTGTGC
This sequence comes from Cyclotella cf. meneghiniana, assembly GCA_036940065.1. Classification (NCBI taxonomy): domain Eukaryota; phylum Bacillariophyta; class Thalassiosirophyceae; order Thalassiosirales; family Thalassiosiraceae; genus Cyclotella; species Cyclotella cf. meneghiniana. The sequence continues at coordinate 4,719 of JALLPD010000799.1, forward strand.
TCACTTCATATTTCCAACAAGAAAAACCAATGTTGTGTATGATTAACATGCTACCAAGAATCCTCATGCACAGGCAAAAATCTATGTGAGCAAACTGCTACTAGTAGATAGCCTCCTTGTCATTTGCAACCTTTGACCTATCTACTCCTATGGAAGATGAAGATGGTGAAAAGCATACACCTATGGATGTGCAAGTCTATATTGCCACCACTGTCCAGAAGAAGTACTAAAAGCATGAAAGTGGAAACACTGAGGCTGTAATCAGTTTGATTCCAGTTTATGAAACACTTGTGAGGGAACTCAAGCTGAGGAGAGCATTGCCATGTATTCCAATAACTATGCCAGAAACCCTGAGCATCCAACACAATCAGAGAAATAAGACCTCTTAAAGGAAATATCAGAGTTTAATGCATCCATTATTGACACTTGCAAGGAAGCTATGCATACTTCAAGAAGATCTTGGCTGGAAATTGTGAAGCCAAAGTGAGAAAAAAATTTCGAGGAAGTCTATGACTCTCCTACATACATTATTTCAAATTTAAAGATGGTTTAAATGCCAGTAAGAAGGACCCTTGAAGCTCTACTCTTGTGCTACAAACATGTTGTGCTCTGAATATGAACAAAAGTGGCAACAGAGTGCAACAAATGCTTCATGTCGACAATGGTCAAATTTCATGGCCAATGATCTCCATATGGAGGAACTCCAGACATGTCATCACCTAACCCTCACTGAAATGTATTGAAGGATCTCCCACAATTTCTTCCAGATATGGACAAACCATACTGTGAGTTAGAGATGTGCATGCTCTTACTCATGGATTGCCTTCCCATATTGTCTCAGCATACTATACTTATAAGGGTTGCCTTCTCCAATAGATCTCAAGATGCTTAAGCAAGATCTCTTGCTTAATGAAAGACAAGAGAAATGGCAGAGCAATTTGATGGAGCAGCTCAAGAATACTCATGGAGGAGAAACAGAAGAAACTGGAAGCATAAACACTTAAATTGCCGTGTTTGTATCGCCAAGAAATCTAAGAAGTAAAAGCTAGAAAGCCTTCAACCAATTCACAGATGATCTGTTGATGTTGTGCCAAGAACTCTTCAGAGATCACACAAACACAGTACAAGGAAAAACATAAGTGGAACAGTGACAGGACTCACATAGGACAAGCAGCCAAGGCTGTCAATTCTCATGCTAACAGGAGTCAGTTTTTTGTGTAAACAGATGGATACACCGACCAGATATGTAATGAGTACAATGATCACATAACAAGGTTGACCTTTGGCCTTTTTATGTCGCAAAATAAGCACACTTTAGTCCAAGTAGACAGTTACTAAAAGAGAACTTCTGTCAATGGTAGAATGTCTTACCAAATTAAAAGGCATGTTGTGGGGTCAATGTATTGAAGTCTACATTCATCAAAAGGATTTTGTGCAGATACTCTAGGACTATGCTCGGATTGCTCACACAAGTGAAAACTTTTCTACATGAAAATCAAAATTTTTAGCATAGACAATACCATCCAATTAGTCCCTTGAGTACAATCCAGATATAATTGCAAGGGGTTTTTACCTTAATGTTCACTGGGTATGACCAAACTACTCACAGATTATGATCCAGAGAACTGCCACAATGGAGGCGAGTCAAGCCTGGGTGTCTGGGTACATGAACATGAGTGTCTCTTATTTTAATCTGATATGATCTTAATCTTTTTTTGCTACTACTGAGTGGAAGGAAAGTGAGATCTACTCTGCAGTAATGAATTACAATGAGGATGATCAACACTGAAGCCATTTACTAAAACATTACTTTGAGGATGATAAATCCATCGAAAAGAATGAATGCATCTCATTAATGATATTTGATGAAACTGAAGTCCATGTCAGTGATGACACTGGACTCATAGTTGCAAGAAAGCTTTACAGGCCCTCATTATGAACTGGTACCTCCACCACTTCCCATTTAGGGACTTTGTCATAACCATATCAAGAAGTGTGGTGGAAAAGTTGATGCATGGACCTGTTTTCATCACCACCTGGAGAACTGTAGTGATTGTGATGACGACCTGTCTAATCTAAACCAATTCATCCTGTGGAATATTTCCTTGCAACCACATAAATCTAGTACTCATCAGAGCGACCGTCTTTAGTGGTGTAGCATGCCACCTCGTGCTGCATGAACTAATGCAAACAAAGAAATTTAGCTGCTCAATGGTCCTCTCTCTCCAACATCAGAGTTGCCCCATCCTAGTTAAAAGGACCTCACATTTGCACCTATTTTGTCGGGCAAGAAACCTGCAAGAACAAAGCATTTGGGAGTATGTGTCTGTGTGTTGTTGTTGATTTTGGGAGCTGTTGTCAGTGAGTTTTTTTTCTGTTTTGTATGAGCGATTAGTGATTTTTGCGACAGTGGGGCATAACGCAACAAGCCAGAGTTCAGGGGAAATTCGCACACAGGTGTGCTGCCCTTGAGAAGTAGAAACTATTTATCATGGTTTCAGTTTTACAGGAGAGGTCGATCCACTAGAGAAGCAAACCGTCAATGGAATTGCCCGAGGTCGATCCACTAGACAAGCAAAACGTCTATGGAATTGGCCAAGGGGCTATATTTTCCCTAAGTAGTATGGTCTTGACGTGATAAACTGTAACCAGGTAGGGGGCATCTATTACGATATGTTATGGGAGTCCTATCTTTGAATTCCACACTTCAAGGGTAAAATTTCAAATGTTGACAAACGGTTATCCAATTTATTCAAACAAATACTACATCTTTATTCAAACAAATACTACATCCAACGAAAAGGTCTTGCATCCCAATTTCGATGATTTAACATCGGGTGACGATACATAAAATTTTCACTTCCATCCTTTTTTAGTTTTGATTTCTTGAGGAGAGCGTCCTGTTAAGCACGGACGACAATAATGAGAGCTGGCTCATTCGCTGCGAACAGTGACAAGCAAAACTATACTGACCTCTTCTTCATCGTGCACCCTAGCTATGGTAATTGGAAGGTTGAGCGAATGGATGACGAATGTGTTCGTGATCGCTGTGTCCACAATGTAAGTCACCAGTAGCATGCTAAGATATATTGTGCCAGAGAGAGATACCATACGAAGAAAGATCGTTAGAACATGATCCTACTGATAGGAAGTTTTGGAACAGGCAAAGCAAGATTGTCAACTCACATAATGACAAAGGTGATCGCTGTTTTGGCAAATTGCTTAAATGCAAGAATGCCAAAGAAAATCAATATTGAACTGTACAGAATAACAAAAACAATTCGGTTCCAATAGTAAAAGATCTTTCCTCCGCCTTCAAACGGTTGGCAATAAATAAACAGTGCATTGTGTGTATGGACTTTGGTTGCCACCCAAAAGAAGAAGCTGCATGCCCCTAGCATCACCGGCTGCATATAACTTGATATTTGAAAGGTCAAGAAAAAGGATTGCGTGATGACTGGACGATGTGTAGCATTTTATCATGATGTCAGAATAAGTGACTTACGAGTACAGCATTCCAATCATTAGTCCATACGAAAGGACAGGTGAGAAGAACCCAAAAATGAAAGCTTGCTCAAACGGCGGAGGTTCGTTGAGCCAATCTAAATATCTCTTGCTCTTTGAATTGAAATTAATCAGAGGTCTGCAAACTGCTTGTTTGATCAGGGATCTGAATGCATCAAAACATTTAGGACGATATGGGTTGGGGATGAGGTATGTCGTCTCGGACTGTTTCTCACCTCCACTGAAGAAGCTGTAACATCGTCTCTTGACCGGTTGCAATAATAATCAAGTTGAGTAGGTAAGAACTCTGTCTCAAAACACCGAGGGCGACTTCCGTAAGGAATTTTTCCGGATCATCCTGAGGGAATGACGTGGTAAGAGACCTAGCGCATTTGTAACATCTAACAACACACGTGGTCTTACCTTAAAGCACTGGATGGCCTCCACAAGGGAAATGGAGAAAAAAATGAAGAAGATGTTTGTCACCCTAAAAGCAGTGTTCCACTTGATAACAAACTCATCACACTACAACGTGTAAGAAGACCGCCTTTTGATCTTAGCGTTTCAAGAAATATAAAGTCAGACTCGCCGTCCAGCACACGTCTCACCTGAGAAAAAGACTTGAACTTGATGATGCGTATTGCGAATAAAAAGAGAAAGTTCGGTATCCAAAGCAAAATCAAGGAAATGATTAATGTAGGTAGGTAAAGTCGGAACCTGCTCAAGTCGATGCCATACAACCTCAGCCCGTCAATACTTGAGTTAGCGAGACTTGTAACAGTGGCCACTGTGCGGTGAAGCAGGAGGTAAGAAAACATTTTTACGAAACCACCAGCATGAAAATTAAAACGGACATACCAAATGCCCCCCAAGTCAAAACCAAAACAACCAGTAGAAACTCAACGATGACCTTCCTTTTTTCAATAAACTTTGCATGAACTGTTACATTATTCCAGAGAATATCACGTGGATCCGGTGCATCTTTCGTAATAAACCAGTATGGTTCGCCAGAGAGATTGCATTGAACAGCTATTCAAAATGAAAATAATTTTGCATGTGACATTATCGTGAGAAAAACCATGGATATGCGATACGCCTTGCACGTACCACTTTGTTTCGCAGCTATGGACTTGAATTCAACAACTGCAGTGCCAGACTGTAAATCGGGTGCATTGATGCCGAGTGCCTCGCGAACCGTATCAGGGAGCATGGTAAAATAAAGCTCACTAAAAGAGCTGCGACCTCCTGAAGACGGAGGTCTTGTCACGCTGGCGTCACGCCAGTTCAAGCGCGACTCTACTAATTTCTCATATTCCGTGTCCGCTAATTCGTCGTACTTTGCTATACAATCTTTGTAGTAAAGCAAGGCATTCTTTTCCTCGCCGAAGCAGCACCGTCCTGTCCTGGTCTGAATCGAATAAACAAAAAATAACGGACGCGACGATGTGAGATCGCTTCCAGCAGACATGCACATAAAATGTATCAAGGATTGTTATTCTATGCTCACCGTCGGTTCTTTCGGTTCTCTCATACAACGCTTCTGCTCATGATTATGATACTTCCAGTGTTGGTACTGGTACTTCGCAGCAGTGCTCTCGAACTTTTCAATAAAGGTCCTCCGTTTGTCGAGAACTCCCTCCAAGTCACGTATGTCAATCAACATCTCTGCGCTCTCAATTTGACCGGGAAACAGTTGTTCAAAGACTTGACGAACATGACGATCGGATCGTTGAGTTTCTGTGATGACAAACGACACAGGGGGTGTGAGCACCTCTGACAGGAAACGGTACTCACGACCACTTACACCATGATACCTTACTTGGAACGCATTCCACTAGAAAGCATGGGAGGAAAGACAACATGAGGTTGAGGAATGTAAATCCATTCAAAACCCAAGTCATCATGCATCTCTATCTCACCGACAACCGTATTACGAAACTGCCACAAACGAGAAGACGAGCAAAAATGAGTGCCTGCGACAGTCCATCAACTGTAACACTTCCAACCCAATAGGTCATCACCTTCTTCAAGTAAATGGGATTATCATGAAAGTTCTGATCTCCATTGGAAAGAAACCGATGTCTCAACTTGATAAATATCTCCCATTCCAGCCATAACCGGCGCTAAAAAGACGCCGAACAACGATGCACCATGAGAGACCTGAAATACTAAGTGGCACATCATATACATACTTGGAACGTACCAAGACGAAAAAGTACAAAAAGAAAGTAAACACGATAATCCAATACATCTTGCTCGACCCAGGCTCTATACGATTGATCGTCAAACTGAAAAACCCATCGATCAAAATTGTGGCCGAAGCCATGATTTCTCCGTTCGCCGCTTGAAACAAACTCCTGGGAACGCATGTAATATACACCGGAATGACGGTGACGCACGCAAACAAAAAGGGGTAGAAACACACATCGAATCCGAATCGAGCGAACCGTATCAAAAGATAGGTATCGAGTCCGGCGCACCGCAGCAATTCCTCTTCGGCGGGACTGAGAACGATGAAATCGTCGTGGACTTTGATTCGTTGCGATTTGGAGAGGGCGGAGTTTTGGCTTCCGGTTCCGAAGAGGGCACCCCTCGCTTTTGCGACGCGTCGCGAGAATTTGGGGAGGAAACAGAATTCACCGAGAAATCCCAGGGCGGTGGACCAATTGTGAAATCCGGGTGGGAGGAAAAATGTGACGAGTCTGTAGGGATATTTCAAGGGCTCTTGGTCGGCGGAAGAACCGGGGACGGGAGCATCGTTCACGACGCGGTCGTGGTGGTTGGCATCGTTATCATTCGGATCTTTGGCGAGTTGGACGGGTTGTAAATTGCGCGTAATTCCACGACAGACGGGCTCCATCTCTTCCACGGCGGACGCAAACAAGGAACCCTCGGTGCCATTTCCCGACTCCTCGTCGCAAACATGCCCCACCTCCAAGGATCGCAACGCCTGACTCTGCTTGGTCGCCTGAAACGCCGCCCGAAAATCCTCCGGATACAAATCTTCGATCGATCGTTTGAATTTTCGTTCACCCAACGTGACGAGAGAGGCTCCCCCGCTTCCCTCGAACCTGCCTCCGCTCGACCTGGGACTGGACGACGCCGCGGCATTTCTGGGACTGAATCGGGGAATTTCGTAATGATTCTCTCCCGTGTGAACGAATCCCAATTCGTGATTGAAACCCGGGTAATAGACGTACCCGTCGTCGTCGACGTATTCTTCTTCTTCGTTGTCGTCGTTGTCGTGCGAAACGCGAAGGTCGTTGCAACAATTGTCGTGATAGCATCCCCTCCGACAATACGTGGACAATCCCCTCCGTTCCCTGTGTCGCCTGGCTTCGTCCGCCCGAGCGGAATAACGAACGTACGTCTCGTCCAGCGTGAGGAAGAACAATTCCAAGAGCGCCGGTCGAACGCGGAATCGCCAGCAGCGATGTCTTCCACCGTCGTCTCCGCGCCAGAGACTGCGACTGAGCATGAGGGGAGGAGGAGTCCTTCCCGGCTGAAGGAGGCGTTTGCGGTCGTAGACGTATTTTCCCACGATGGGATCGCGACGGTAGAGTTCGTAGAGCGCGAGACAGGCGAGGGCGATGCAGAGTGCGATGAGGAGGGAGGTGGCGATGGCGGTCCATGTGGATGGTTCGGAGGGGAGTTGGTTGGAGTTGGTGTCGGTGATGTTGATGAGGCATTGGTTCGTTGGTTGTTGGAGGGCTCTCGGGGAATGTTCGCGAGGGGTGTGTGGCAGTGGAGGAAGGAGGGTAAAGAGGACCGCGACGAGAGGGGATGTCACGGAGAGGACGACGGCAAAGAGTGTCGATGAGCGGTAGGGTATTTCAATGGCTCTAGGAGGAAGAGTTTTGGATGGCATACTTGGTTCGTTGTCATCTCGATCGGTAGTCATGGACTGCTGCGGAGGAGGCATTTCGATGGAAATATGGTAGTTGAGATCGCATTAGTTTTGGAATATTGCCATGGAGATGGAAACATCACCACGGTATGATGCGGGATTATTAATTTGATCCATGGCGCGGTCGTGACAAAAATAATGAAGTGGATTTCAACAGTGCATGGAGGGGGGTCATCACTAACTAGCCCCCTAACTACGACCCTGGGGATAAATATCGTCCGCCGAAGGAGGAAAAAATTATACCCCGGGGTGAGGTCCGTCCGCCGGAGCAAATTTCTCATTTCACCCCGGTGAATATACCTCGGACAAGTCTGGATATGATGTACTATTTGATACTGTAGTATATGAACAATCACAGCTAATGGACTAGTCAGCAACCAAATAATGTGTATTAACCCCCTCAAAAATCAACTAAGCTAGACACAACACTCAAGATTTCATTCATAGAACAAATCCTGAAAATGCATCTAGGACCATAACCACCATCCTTCTCCAGTTTTACTTCCTCGTAAGAGGAACCTGATTTTTTCATCATCCTTACCAAGAAACGAATATTTTTCAACTCCTTATTCCAAGCAAACCTTTTTGTATCCACACAGATGTACCATTTATTGTAATATTTTGCAAAAGGACACAATACCCTGTAGTTCTCAACTGTGACAGTTTCTCCTCTTTTGCAGTGCAATTGAATTAACGTATCCCTCTCAATGAAAAGTTCCTCCTCCTCAAATTCATTCCCTTGATCTCCATCAATCACTTGCTTTGCTGAGTTTTTCCTGACCTTTGAACCCATCCATCTTTGCTGAAATGACTTTTGCTTTGTATCAAAAAGCAATGATCCCTTCTCTAACCTACCTAGATCAAGAAGTTCCATCACCTTCAGACAAGACTTTCTAACATCATTAGGACAAGAACTGCCTAACATTTCTTTAATTGTTGATAAGATGCAGTCACCCTTGCTTTCAACATCACCAAAGAAATTACTTGCATGCAACTGATCCAATGAAATTGCCTCAAGGCCCAAGTCAGTATCATCATCAAATTCCACATCAACACCTGTCTCCAACTGACTTACAACCTGTGGGCTACTTTCCAGAAAAGTGTTGAATGCAGTAATTACACTGTCCTCCTTTTCCATCCCCATTTGTGCATCTATGCCTTCCTCGACATAGGAATAACTGCCATCATCATTCTCATTATCATCTGGAGCAGAAGCGGGAGGAGAGTCTCTATTGTCCTTAGGAGGAGGTTTGAAGTAATTAACAACAAATGCAGACAAATCTGCAGGATTATTGAGTGCTTTTGGTGCCAAGGAAGTAAGACCATTTCCTTCTTCAACACCAAAAATTTTGAGAGATGGTACCATCCAAGAATTCACAGCATTGATCACTCCCTGAACCTCATCCCAAAGCTGATCAACTGCTTCCTCATTTTCATCTACATCAACAGACCCACCTGGTGGTCTTGTTGTTGCAGCACTTCTTAAATTGTCCAGAAACTCACGAAATGTTGACAAGTATCCTTTCAACGTACAGTTGCTCCTTGCAGTCAACAATCCCCTTTTATAAATGGGATCAGAACAATTTTTTGATTTGTCAACAAGTCTTACCAACCGCTCAAGGTTGAAAATACTCTGGATGACACGCCAGCAACCATATGTGTGTTTGTTGGCCTTAGAGGTCATCCTTCTTGGTTGTGAAACATCACTCCGAGTAACTAGAAACAACAATGACATTGTTTCCAACAACATGTTTCTCTTGTTTGGTAGCATGGTATGTGGATTGTCTTTGTTCTCTGACGTCTGAAAACATAGAAACCACACTGTAGACATGTAGATCATTACTGCACGTACTCTCCAAGATATAGATTTTGCACTTACTGCATACAACCTCATTCTCATCATTACCATGGGAACTATCAGAACACCAACATTACCAGCATCAGGTGAGTCCTTATGAATGACTCTCTTCACTGAGTCATAAGAGAAAAGGCGCAGAACAACCAAATCAGATACATAATCCTGCGGCCTAACCAGCTCATGAGCAACTCCAGCATCCAATAGGAGCCA
>JALLPD010000800.1:0-14211 GCA_036940065.1 Cyclotella cf. meneghiniana
GATCTTTGGATCTTTGGATCTTTGGATCTTTGGATCTTTGGATCTTTGGATCTTTTGATCTTTGGATCTTTGGATCTTTGGATCTTTGGATCTTTGGATCTTTTGATCGTTCGATCTTTCGATCTTTCAATCTTTCAATCTTTTGATCTTTCATCATGTTCCAAAAATTTCCTCATTAGGATCCCACAACAAGTTGGATTTTTACCTCATGTAAGTGTTCAAAAGATAGTAGATACTTGGCCTTTGTAACTTGGATACCTTGTTGGACACCACTTCATACAAGATCATGCTTCTGCCCATGATACTGCCCATCCCGTTTAGCATTGACAACAACACCAAAGCTCTGTCTCCAAGTAAGCAGTTGGCATCCTCAACACCACCATTGTCAGCGGTACATTCTTGGTTTGATGTGTGATTGGCTTTGACCAAACAAAGTTTGAATTGCCTATCTACTTGTTAGCTACTGACAGTCATGGAGAACTCAGAACCTGCCTCATTCCACCATGCCTATCGGTCAGCTAGGCATGAGGCACCACCCTGCTCTGAAAGGACCTTGGCATTGGCAATGACAAGAAAAACAAAGCATAGATGATAATTGATGCCCTTTCTTACCATCTCTCTGCGATCCACAAGCACCTCTTGCTGTCCAATGATGTCACCACCATGGGCATACTATCCTTGAGTGAGCATGAAGCCCTGTCATGTCTCAACAACATCTCTTCTGCCTCCATTCTCATTCCCCACAAACCTTAGATGCCTAGTGGTGTGCATGCACCCAGGATGCATCTCTCAAGGAAGCACCCCTCAATGATCACCTACGTGACTGCGTATGCATTGCAAATTTGGCTGAGACCGCACTGCCCAGATCTTTCAGCATCTTCACTGAGAACAGGGAATGGATCAGCAGCTTCCCCAACAGGACAAGCATCAACAAGAACATGACCAACATGTTTGCAAACATTAACAAGGCTCTTGTTGGATCCATGGATTTCCTCTATCACAAAGTTAACCTGCTCTACCATGATCCACTGGTTTATGAGCAATATTCAATGGGTTACAACAAGGTTGCCTTGATGCAATCCATTGAACTCATGGCAAAGAGCAAGAAGTGCATTCACTGCTTCCACCTTGCTCTGGATTCAAATAACCCGAGAATGTTTCCTGTGACCATGAAGCCGAGTTGCTCCTTGGTGAATCCAGGGAGAATGTGAGCAAGGCTGACACCATGAAGCATTGCAATCAGCAATGTTCACCACCTGCATGCTTACCTTGCAAAAAATTTTGCCATCATTAAGGCACAGTTTCAATGCAATCTCAACCTGCTTGACATCAAAATACCCTCAGTGCTTGTTGTCACCTTCACCTTTGTCCTACACATCACCTCCACTTTTATGTGGACACACCTTACAAAGAGCAACCACCAACACAAACTGCTCATGCTCTGGGTCATACAAATGATCAATCAGCCAAGCATCCTGCTTATTCATTCCTCTTCCACCCCAAGAATGCCTTACTTGTATCCATGGACAGGGTTGGTGAGATCGCAACCAACAAGTTCTAATGGGATTCAATCTCTTGGATGATTGCATTGGTACCCTCGGCAAGTTTGAATGCTGTATGGGCACAATCCCAACCTTTCCACTCCTCCAAGTGGATGAGCTCAAGCATGCAAAGGCCAAACAAGACAGGCCCCCTAATTGCATTGTCATGACCTAAGCCAATAGGTAGGCAAAGTTATAGTTGTATGAAAAAAGAAGTAGACAGTGGTTTCCAGATGTTTGGATGTTATTTTTGTCAATGAACTGTTTGACTGATTGAAAATGATGACTGACACATGTTAGTCCTCAAGTTTTATCATTTTATTTTTATGATAATCAATTATTGAGTACTTACAGCATGAAATTTTTAAGGGAACAGTTACATTTGAAGTATTTTCATCAAAGGTGAAGAACTTTTTTGTGAAGCATTTTAGGTGACTTGAAGGTGTCAAGTGCAGTGAAACCTTTCCTTTGTCTTTGACAAATCAATTTTCTGTTGCCCTCTTGTGTCCCAATTTGGCATATTTTGGCCAAGAGTTCCTGAAAACCTCCTTGGCTCATGTCATCCCATGACCAACACGATGCCCAGATACACAGTTCTAGTGGACACCAAATGGTACTGCACGAGGGGCTCCACCCCCATGACTGACAACTCTCAGAAAGGGAATCCAGATGAGATTATGCCCTTGGCCAAAGAAAATACCCCGCACTCCGCCTCTGTGCCTCATGCCATCACGATGACAAGCACTTCCCTGCAAACCATCCTGCAAGATAATCCACAACAAGGATGTCATGAAGTGACTGGAAGCAACGTTCACAAGATGGAGTGCCCTTGTCAACCAGATGCCAACTCTCAAGTGGAACTGAAAAGTTGTTGACATCACTAAGGTCTTGGCCTGGGGTGCCAAACTCACTGGCAATGCACTTGCCTCTGCTGGAGCAGCCACAGTACCATACAATAGCAACAAAGTGTAAGCTTAGCACTTTACAGCATAGCAATAACACTATAACCTCTAACTTATCACCTTATCACTTAAGGCATATACTGGCCCCTTGCTTATGCACATGCACACCCTTCAACATGTCCCAAGGTGTAACCCATTGGTCTTGCCACCATTGAGCACCTTGTAGGGACTCTCACTTCCAAAGGCCAAGGGCATCACAAGTGCAAACAACGCTAACATGCTAAGATTGTTGGCCCCCCAAGAACAAGACTCTTGGTTACATCTTCATGAAGCTCTTCCTGTAGAGGTTCTCAGAGGATAGCATTCTCAAGGAAACTAGCAATGCTATGTTGGCTATCAATGTGCAATAGGCCATTCTAGTGCTGACATTAATTCTTGTGAGCGTTGAGGTCAACACCAATCTGACAATGAAATTCTTTGTTTGGGCATTGGGCAGGTTTCACATGTACCTTGAATTAAGGACTACTATTGCATCAACTCTGATTGAGAATCCTTTGATGCCTAAAGTTGACAACAATGAATCACAACTCAAAACAGCAATGTTGGGAATCATAATGCCATAACAGCACCTTCAACACTGGTGGACATAGAAACAGAAAGTGGATTTGTATGTCAAAGCAACCCCATCAACAACACGTTTGTAAGCAACCAGGCACAAAAGGACTAGGAATTGTTGTGAATGTACCGTGGGGTACCAGTTGTGCATCTCACACATTGTTAAACATGCACTGAAGAAACTCAAAAGGAATTATTGGGACACTGAGTCCAGTTGGCAGATTCGGGGTAGCTTGAAATGGTGTTTCTATATTGTTCATCAGACAGATTTTGCTAAGTAACCATAGTTCATCTATGTTTCAAAATACTCCTGTTTAAGTTGTCTATGAGCCCATGTATTTGCTTTTAGATAGGATGTAACTTAAGATAAAATGACTGTACACAAACACCACACTAGATTCTCTTTTTAAATAGGCTGTTGAGCTGTTAAGATTATGTTTCCAGGCAGATATTTCTGCTTACCTATGCTGATCTACATACCACTGTCTACTTCCACGTGGCACCAATCATTAGCCCAGCCCCAAGGTACCTGGTAGACACATCAGCCACAGGCTGATTTTTCCCACATCGCGACTATAAAACATAGTCATAATTTTAGTAACGTCGCGACCATGAGGCATTGGTTCACTGTTCTGTCTCATTATTAGCAACAGCCCCACCCCCTGCTCTACAATAATTTAAGACTTCATCTCCCACATTAAACACAATGCCTGCCTAAAAGCTGACAACACCAAATTGCAAATGTCATGACTAGGTTTGTGGCTAGATAATGTGTCAGCTGATGTGCTGCTGCATGACTGCCCAGCCATATCTACAATTGTTGGAATGTCACTCCAATGGAGATAGCAATCATTTGTTAAGAAAATGATGATATTTATATTTAAATTAACATATACAATAATATCCTATTTTGCAACTTTCTTTCACCAAATTACATTACAAAATGTGATTTTCTGCAAATACTTGCATATTTTTCTTCTTGTCCAAAAGATTCTGCTGACTTGTTGGCTGGCATCTGTCCTACCAATGCAAAAAGCAATTCTGGTATACAGGATGAAGCATTTTTTAAGCATCCATATGGGCTGATAACCTCTACACCTAGGCACTTGCTTGCAACCACAGGCCTTGGCCACATACAGTTCAGTACCATGAGTATTGAGAAAGTAATAAGTCCTCCTTTAGACCATCCTACTAAAAGAAGCCAAATCATCCTAAGTGCATGGTTACAAGTTGGAAGTAGGTTACTCAGAGTAGTGTTTTTTGCTACATATCTGTCTGAGTTGTATGTGATACAATATCCTCTTTTTTCTTTGTAGAAAGTTAACACATATCCATTTTTGAAGTTACAGATCACACCTCAGAGATACAAGAAGATATCTCTGAGAGAGCTGTTGCATGACCCTCAGAGCCCCTCAGACTGAACTGGAGAGCAAGGAAAGTTCCTATCATAAAATATGCCGCATTGGGCACACCAAATTGTCTGAGATCCTGTAAAGTGTTCCTGTAGTACCATGTTTTTGGAAAAATAAAGCACTTAGCATAAAAAACATTAAAAAATAATCATAGATGCTACCATATTTCTATCTTATTTATTATACTCCCTCTTGTTTGTGGCAATTTATTTTGGTGGTATAGGAGGAGTTGTGTCCCTCAACCGGCTCATTGCCCACCTTTATACGGTGCTGTCTATGGCAAACCTCTGCCCCTCAGCATCCCAAAACAATTTCATTCTTTTTCTCCCTGTCATTATTTTGCTTAGTCAGTTCATCTGACATGTTGCAATGCAATTGGATGCATTGAAAAACAATTTGAGTCAGAATTCTCATTGTTTATCTCTTCTCTTGCTTTTTTGTTTTTTGATTTGAAACAGATGCAAAAAAATTGGTTGCAATTCTGCAGAAAATTCATTGTAATCAATCATGCCTGAATTAAAGGCTTGTTAACTTTAGAAATGTTAACACAAGTTATTAACAGTAACTGTGAGTGTGCTTATAAGTCCTACATGATCAAACACAAATGGACAACTGTTTGTGGTATCAAGGAAATGGTAGCTGCCCAAAGTAATAGTATTGCCTTTGCCTGCAGGCATTTGAATATCAACTGCTGTCCCTTTTAATAATATAAAAGTGATTTGAATGGAAAGGGAGACATCCATTGTAAAAGGTCAGGCAATGATGAAGTTCCCCCAAGTGAAACATTCAACACCAGAGAAATCTCAGTCAACGGTGGAGCATCAGTTGCTAGTGTTGCACCCAAAGCCTCATAAAAAATTATTTTAGCAGACATCTTTGGTCTTTATACCCCAGCAAGGTGAGTATCCTTGCAATCTGAGAGACAGAATTGTTGTGGGTATGTTTGAATTCCACATCTATGTGAAGATTAAATGGATGATGAGATAGGGGAAAATAGGGGATATATAAAGACACGGTCTTGCAAGTTGATCACAACTTGAGTGACAGAAACTTACTTGACAATAGATCAGGATGTGCATGAAGAATGAATTTTAATGGGTTCTACATTTGATTATGAAATTTTAATCTTCATTTCAGTTGAATTCTAATTTTGATTGCTGGAATTAATTAATAACAACAATTCAATGGTGTTCTTGTTCTGCCAGCACCTATTCATTGTTCCTGTGATATAGGGTATGGCAGTGAGAGTTAGGATGTTCAGGTGTGTAAACCTCACAAATCCTAACTGTGTCTTCTTCCAAAGAGTCCCCACATGCACCATCTGCATGCTCTCAAGATGTGAATCCCACCGGACATCCATCACTGCAATCACGAAGCACAGAAAAAGCGAGAATTCATCTGGCCCCATATTCCTCAGATGCAACAATACAACACAGCCTCATCCCAGCCTTGACAAAGCATTGCATTCTTGCAACCAGAGCGGTGTACATCACATGTTCACCCAGTGTTGGTGTAGGAACAAGCTGTTCTGATGGTGGGAGAGACAGCAAGATCATTTTCAAGAAAAAAATGTAAATATGTAAGCCCCCCCAAAAATAGATAGATGATGTGTGGTTAGTCAATCCAGGACAAGCAACAAATTTTGAGTTTTAGTGCCCTCCAGCATATGGGCAGATTGGTCTCACACTGGGGCATCTCTCTTGCTTGCTTAAGGTCTCTAAAACCTGAAATTAGGTGAGATTTTGTAAAGTATGCCCATTGCTAGGGTGTGCCTTGCACACTATGGTTTATATTAGTATTAATAAGTTAGTTTTAACATCACAATTTCATCAATTTCAATTTAATCTTCCAATGAATACTTATTCAACCGTAGGTCACTATTGTAATAATCCTTAAAAATGATCACCACCTGATCTCTTCAAAGACATCCTTCACCTTCCTTTCCTCTCAGAAAACTGTACTTTGCAGACTTCAAAATCAGGCCACTATAAGGCTTGAAAGCTCTTCAAGACAAGAAGCCCTCCAAGATTGGTCTCCAAATTTTCTTCAAGACCTCTGTCTTGGCCTAAAGATAATCAAATGATTGCCCCACAAGAGATCTCAAAATCCACTGAAGAAACAGACCTCATGACTTGATGCTTACCACCTTCCCTAACTTTCAACTGCAGTTGTGATAACTCAGCAAACTTGCTAAAGCAATTACATGCAAATTGCAAATTGCAAATTGCAAGAGCAGCTGTATGCACCCTGCAAATTCAAGAAGTCAACCCGAAATCAAACCCTGTGATTGGCAAAGCCATCATGAAGATTTTGCAAAGCTTGCACAAGGAACCATGATAACCATCATGTATCACAAGTACAATCATAATAGAACCCACAATCCTGCCAAGGCAAGGGCAATGAATCATCACAACTTTCATGAAGAACCTTGCAAAACTTGCAAAAAAAGGAAGTGTGATACAGTTTTCAAACTCACAAGAGTGAGAGAGACAAATTCAGTGATTTCCAAGAGCAAGCACAATGCACTACTCCAATTGCAGAAGTGATCATGATGATCTCTGCCCATTGCAAGTGCAACTGCAATGTTGCACTCACATTCAGCTGCAAGCTCTGCAAAAAATGTGAATGCAATCACAATGTCCCACCTTTCATAGGCTGTAAACTCTGAGCCATGACAGTCTTCACAAAAGGCAAACTTAACATACAATTGATTAAGCTTGCAAACTCACAAAAACAAGTGCAACACACCCGCGAACTTACAGTTGCATGTGCAATAAAATCTGCAATCTGTGAGATTGATCACAATGCATCCTTAGAATTGCAGAAGAAACCCCAATGACCCATGCAAGTTGCAAGTGCAACCACAACACTGGATTTTGGTGAGCTGTGAGCCCCACAAAAGAGCAGAATGCAATAATGACCAAACACTAGGAACTCATGAAGATGAGTGCAATGAAACCAGTGATCCATGATGGCCATTGCCCAACTCTGTAGACTTGCAAATACAATTGTAAAGCTCAATCATGTTGAATAGTAAGAGCAATTGCATCAAACATTGTTTGATCATATTGACAGCAGCCATGCATGAGAAACTTGTCTATGATGGTGCTCACAGATAACTGCTGGCAAAATTACCAAGTTAAGCATTGACACAAACTGAACACTCAACCTGTTGCTACATGTCGATGAAAAGAATGAGGTTGAGATGACATGAAATGCCAACTACTTTAGCAGAAGAAATTTGCCTCATGCCACAAAGACAAGCATGTACTCATCTTACTGATGACTTGCAATGGCTAATTGTCATGTTGGAACTCAACTCAAAAATAAATTTAACATTTTCTCTTTCTGATCTCAAAAGCAAGATTGAACTGGGGCTCCCATAGCACAGCAGCATGCTTGCTTGTTTTTTTGGCAGTTGAGTGATTTTGTATAGAAACAAAACTTGCCAACCATCGCCATCACCACTGTTGCAACAATACTGGTGCTTTTTCTTGGCAGGTGACTATTGATTGCAAAATAAAAATGAATGTTTTGTTTTATTAAACAAACGATATGTCTAAGGCAAAAACTGAGCCAAGTGATTTTCTGCGTCCTTCATTTTCAAATTCATTATTGTTCCTGATTGGAATAATTCAGTATTAAAACAGCTTGTTAGTTGAAATCTTTGTTTCTCTTCTTTACTTTGGTAGAGTTTTGAGACAAAAGTTACATCCAAAACTGCTGGTTCTCATATTTAAAGCCATTATTGACTTCCTGTGTAGGAATATGAGATTCCACTCTTGTTTAATGCTTTAGAAACAATCAAGTATGATGATTGTTCACTGCAACATTTTTTCAATATTGGTTATGTTTGAGAATTCATAACCAACATTATTTATCTTCACAAGTTGTTGTTTGCTAAGGAACAAAATATTGCTAATGTGACAATAACAATACCTAGAAGGTAGGGGAAAAAGGCTGATAGTCTTAAGTTTTTTTATTTAAATACAACATTTAATTATACACCAAAAATTTGTGAATTTAGTTAGTTGAATTAGTTATCATAATTTACTTCCTTACTCTCTCTATACACCTAGAAGAGAGGTGTGCAACTGTGGTGTGAACATGGGTGAGAGGTGTGCAATGGTGTGCAGTGCACACAAGTGTGCTTTTGGTTCACGCTTTAGTGATTAATACCCACCAATACGATTTCTTTAAAATCTTGCACTCATTCTTGTTTTGGCTATCAGCAATTCACCACATATGTAGTTGCTAGATGGTTGCTGGTATTTGATTTGGTTTGTGAGTGACATTTGAAAGTGGCATGATTAATATAATAAGGATTACATTTTGCTAAAGGATTGAATTCCACAAAAGGATTAAATTACAAAATCTCATTCTTTTGCAGAATTTAAGCTAAATGGTTTTGATTTTGTAAAAGGATGATTTCTTGTATCAACCATAAACTCTTTACTGATTCGTAAATAGAAAGGCTTAAATTCTGCGAAAAGATTAAATTACAAAATCTTATCCTTTTGCAAATTTAAGCCATTTGGCTTAAATTCTGCGAGAGGCTGAAATTTTGCAGAAGGTTGGAGTTTTGTAATTTAAGCCTTATGAAGAATTTAAGACTTATGATATTGGAATCAGTGCAATTTCTACAGCAGAAGCAAAAATCCATTCTGGTCAAGCACATAAGGATGTTTTGTTTTAGATAGTGTCATTAAAGAGCCAAGCAGTCATCGCAAGAAGTGCGTGACTGTACTTCTATTGATAATACCACATCACTGAATGATGACATCACACTTCATGAGTGATTCTTGTGACTTCGGATGTAATATTATAGGTACAGGATAGAGCAAAAGAAGTATAGATATTATATTTAGCATGAGTTTAAAAAATTACAATTTTATTCAATTTACAAAAAAATTAATGTTCATGCTTTATTATTGAAGAGTGGTAGTTTAAGCTGATTTACTTTACCTTCCTAGCTGTGAATCTTTGGAGTGAAATTGACTGAGCAAGTGCAAAAAACATGTGCTGTTCTTTTGCACTTGTGATACTTATTACAGTGGGTTTAAGCTTCCCACTGTTGCACATCAAAGCTTGATCATTGTTTGTTTAAACAATGTCTCTTTTAAATTCAAGTCAGAAAGACTTTAATCTTTGTGCACTCTTGCCACCTGAACAGAAGCAATTGAGTGTAAACAAATTGTTGGACATAGCAAGTTGTCACTTTTGATCGTGGTGTCGCTTGAATAAAAACTTTGCCTTTCATATTGAACACATGCACATGGCACGTCAAAACTTGGGCCTGCATGACTCTTTTTACAAGTGCCACAATTTATTTTTCTTGAATAGGAATTATTAAATGAATTTTTCAGTAAGACAATTTGTTGACATAGTTTGATGAAAACTCAATTAGAAAAGTTCTCAGCTTTTGACTGAAAATAAATACAAAAATTCTACATGTTTGCTTAGATCTTAACAAACATTAAGTGAAAGGTGAAGTCTGAATGACTTCCTTCATCTGTTTCAATTTGTACTGTGTAAAAGTGAGAACAGTAAAGAGTTCCATCCAATTCTACCTGATTTGATGGGTGATATGAGTCTTCAACAACAAGCCATCATGCGTTTTCAAGTCCATATGAGAGTTGGACTCAAGTGCAGTGGCTTGAACACAGCCTGCCAGTACCCTCTTTTTACAAGCAATTAATGTCCAAGCAAGCCACTCACAATAATTGCATTACTGATATTAAAAGCCTCCAATCCTTGTTCCACAAATGATTACACAAATTTTTTTAAATAAGGAGGAGTCAGACTGACTCCCTTTATTATATTCAAATAAGCAATATGTGGTCTAGTACAAGTGATGATTGTTGACTTAAACATTTTGCTTAAGCTAATTGCTGTATATATTTGTTCATCTTTATGACAAATCTCATGCAAGATTAAGTCTGACAGACTTCTTTTTGAACTAATGGTATCTTTCTCCTGAAAGGGGCAGGCGGTGATCTAATTCAATCTATAGTAAATTGATCAAGACTCAAATATCAGTCTAGCTTGTCTTCCGGTGAGTGCTCCAGCACATGAGCCTCAGATAAATGATCACCTTAGCATTGTACTAGACAACCTACCAGTGCATCACATATTTGACTCCGTGCAAATAATGTTTCACAATAAAAAGAAGTATATTTTCAATGCTAAGTTATTCATTAGAAAGCACAACACTTGAAGGAAAGAGTCTGAATGATCTTACTTTTGAAAACATACCAAAAGTTTATTCCAGTTGTTCATATAGAAATAAGGCACCTTAACAAACTCATAGTGCCCTGCATAGAAATTGCACCTATGAATACTCTGTCAACATTGGACAATCACAAAAATTTAATTCAGCACAATGGACCAAGCTTTCCCTGGCACTTACCAAAGGTCATGATACTGATGTATTACCCTAATGTCACCACTTGTATCTCACATACATTTGGTCTTGATTTCTTGTCAAACTATGGCTTATGTTGACATCAAATCAACTACTGTGAGTCACAGTGTGTAGGTCACACTTTAGCATAGGCCACACTTTAAAAAATCTCACCTATTTTACAAACATGTTTGTTTTTGAGCCATTAATCCCCTCCTTTTTGCCAAAATGCACTGTAAATTGATTGCCTTTGCAAGACCAATCAGCCCATATGCTGGTTTTTGTGAAATTTGTCTTGGCTCAAAAGTTATGACTGATTCTTGTTTGACTCACTTCACAATCCTCACATCACTTGATGTATTTTTGGTAGCCATACTTTTTGTTTTTTTTTGTCTGCACACCAAAAATAATGATGTTTCCATCTGTCCCACCACTGGAACAGGTTGTTTCATTTGTTGGTATTGTTGTAACTGACAATGGACAAACATGTGGTAAGCACCATTTTGGTCGCAGAAACTTGCTGCTGTTGGCACAGACCACAATCGACTTTGGCAGGCTGTGGCATTTGCTGTGAAACAACACTAGAAAAACTTGTGACATTTTTGTTCTCTGTAACAGGAGAGGACATTTAAAATTTTTATAAGTAAACGAATTTATTTTTACGTTAAATAAAACAGACTGATTAACTAGGAAATAGCTAAAATGTAATTAAATTAATTAATCCTTAGAATTGGTATATTGTCACATCTGCTGAAAATGGCACCAGATGAACCTGCTGCACTCTCACATTTAGTTTGGAAGCATTGTGTTCTGCAATCTCAGTGACACTGGTGGGTTCAGCAGCATTAGGACAGTGTACCTGATGCTGCTTGAACCTGACAGCTGCCAAACCTGATGCTGCCAAACTCAATGCCCAAGACCTGCCGCCACCAAACCCACCACCCACAAAACCTGACACCAGCTGCCACAAAAACCACAAAGCCAGCCACCACCAAACCCAAAACCATCAACTGGCACCGCCAAACCCAAAAGCCACCAAACTGTAAGCTGCCAAACAAGAAGCCACTGAGCTGGAAGCTGCCAAACCAGCAGTCTCTGAACAAGAAGCCACCAAACAAGACGCCAAAGGTTTGTCATGGTTGGATGGTAGAAAACCTTCTACTACCAAAATAAATTAGCACCAACAAGTGAGGAAGTAACAAAAATGATAGAAGTATGGTACTAGCTATGATATTTTTTAACATTTTCATTTCACATGCTTGAAATTACCAAGAAGACGGTGTGCAGGTCACATTTTACAGAACCTCAAAACATTTGGTGCACACTGTAACCTATGGTAGGCTTATGATGACAGATCAGCCAAGTCACCTCCAAAGTTTTGTTATGTCTCTCTAGCACCATGAGTATTCAAGACTCCCAATGAGACTCCACTGCATTATACAACATGCCAGCCCATGCTTCCCTGTTGGTACGCCAACCTCTGACTGCTCAGTCATATTTTATTCTGAATGTGTCATTGCCTCATTTCATTGTTGTACCTACAATTGCTACTCACTAAGTTTCACTGAGTACCTTTCTTCAACAACAGCATGCCTGTTCCCAACAAGTGTTGATTAGTCTTGCTGTATGACATTTATCATAGATAGATCACTTCCAAAGCTCGTTTGAGTAACGGCTCAGATTGCAGAGGGGAAGACACAATAGAACTGTGTTGATATGGATGGCACAGTAAACTTCTTGGACCAATACGTCTATGTGTTGATTGGATGACAAAGCCAAAAGACATCATCTGATTGCAAGTCAATATGCTTCAATACATTAGCCCTATGTGATATTGAAAACATCTTGTTCAACCAAAGAACAAGTTTGACAAATATTTTCGAAACCACAATTCAGGTATTTGTGCTCAAGACACCAATGTTAGTAAATCTTCCTCCGCAAATTGTCCCAGAAAAGCAAGGAATACTCCTGGCCACTTTAATGCAAGCCACATACAAACCAAAACCAAGGTGCTGCTTTCTTGGTTCCGCTATTTAACTGCTCATGCCACACTGCTACCAAAAGTATAGTTACAGTGATAGATAGAATCAAAACCAACTATAGGGCATTTATGTAGGGCATCTGTATGCCTATAACTTGACCTTTAGTTACACATATTGACTTCTTACGTATACTTCATTTGTTAGTTAGTCATCACACAACATTTTTACTCAACTATAACTCATACCTTCGATTTGAAGATTTTACTATTAGCCAGCTATAGCTCCTTATAGTTGGCCCCTAACTATAGATTGCCAACTATAACTTCACTATAGGTTCAGATGAATCATGAAAATATAACTCCAAATGAAGGTAGACATAATAAATAATCCTTTACTCTGTTACAACAAAGACTAGTTTTTATAATTCCAAACTAACACTTGTCAGATTACATTGTAAACTTCCGTGGTCACTCAGAAACAAATTTTGTTATAATCTACATGATAATCCAGTACAACTCAATCCAGCATGTATCAGCAATTATTTTTACACTAGCAAATATATAATTGATGCACACTGGTAAAAATCTGGCCATTTTCAACTTTGTTGCCAACCACAAAAATGGGATGAAATGCCATCTGCATAGAACAGATGATGATTGAATGAATGTCAAAAACATCTAATAGCAAAATTACCAAAAACAGCTGATTGAATAACCAAAAAGGAATCACTAAACTTTTAAGAATTCCCTCTCACAACTAATGCAACCAGAGACTTGACCTTCCCAAGCTTCAGTGTGATGAAAGGCTTTAATACACCACCAGGGATCACTTATCACACAAAGTTTTAATAACCTGTGACAACACTGATCATGCTTATGCATATTTGAATGGCATACAGTCTTATCCTTGGCATCTCTTATCCACTTTGGTTTGTTCTTATCATAACACCCCTTGCAAATTGGCATAATCCATTCCCATTGACTGCCCTCACACATGCATTATATATGTCATGTTCTTACACTCTGATTAAGTTGTCTTTGTTATCTTGTATGCTTCTCCAGTTGTTCTTAAAATTTGGTCTTTCTATGGCAATTTGTATGTATGAAAATAGACCCAAAAGAAATAAACTAATCATTAAGCAGACACAATGAAAGAGGACCACACAGATTTTGCTTACCATCTATATGTTGGATTGTGGATTGAAGGTCACAGTAGTCAGCATCAGGATTGGGGCACACGATGGTATAGAATAATGGGTTAACTTTGCTTACCATGGCGTCTTCATAATTAAAACTTATTTTTACATGAAAGCAAATGTCAGTGTAAATATTGGACTTTATCCAACAACAATGAGAT
>JALLPD010000801.1:0-14186 GCA_036940065.1 Cyclotella cf. meneghiniana
TTGGCATCAAAATTGTGAGAATTCCCTTACGTACAGCAGACAGACACTCATGACTCATATCTTTTTTGATCTGTGCACCCCCCTATCAGTAGGACACTCAACTGCAAGATCTCTCACTGCTGCAAGAACTGTAACGGAGTGCTCAAGTCCTTTGTTGAACACATCAACATTCATGAGGAACATATGTGCATCAAAGCTTTGGATGATGATGTCTCACCAACTAAATATTGACTCAGACACAATAAATAGGATAATAAACTTGGAGATTTCATGATGAGTGCTTAGGAGCAGTGAACAAAATTCAGATCTTGCCACATTGAATATAGCCCCATAAGGGGACAGTTGTTGAAACAATGCAGTATCCTGAAGTGGATTCTATGCTGGCATGATGCAAAGTCCCAGACACCCAAACTTTGCAAGAGTTGCCACAAGTAACCAAATTTGTCAACCATCATCCAGTCATCAAGATATTGAAGCATGTCTTGTGGAATGTGTCAGTGAGATCTACAAACTAAAGGAAGATGCCCCTGAGCTCTGTTGGAAAAACTTTTTAGAATGTCTGTGCAGAGCAAAGGCCAATCGCAATGCTGCTGCTGCTGCAGAAATTATTCACATTCATGGCAATTAGTGTTGACCAAAGTGCCATAAAAACATCAACAATGTTATTTTTCCAGCCTGTGGGCATACTGCTTCTGGCCATTCAAGTTGATGTGGGTGGAACACTATGACAATATGACACACATGAGGACATTGTTTGGGTCTTGACTGTAGAATCGGGGCTTGCTACAGACACAGGATGCCTTCTAGAATAGCAATGAGTCAGATCTCTATTGATCTTGGACATTTTGCTGATGCTGAGGCCTCTCAGCAAATTCTTGACATAACCTATGTATTATCATCTGACATGGATTCTACATTGGTGACTCTACTTTATGAAGCTGCACATATTTGGGTTACAATGGAGGAATTTCGAACATTAGAATGCAATACTGCTGTTAGTGATTTCATCAGTCATTGGAAGTTGGCCCATGAGAAAACATCTACAGACTCAGGGACACATTTTGATTACTAAACTACTGCAAGCAATGATTTTGAACTGACCACACTCCATGCTATGTCCTTGAACATTGCTGGTCATTGTGGCATTCCTCTGAGTTGGTGGAAAAGGAGTCTCACTATTCTTTTGGAAAAAATACTTGGCAACATACTTGTGGACAAATTGCAAGCAAATTGCCTTCTTGAAGCTGACTTCAATTGGTGGTTGAAACTCATTCATGCCTGGAGGATGATGGCAGATATAAGACACAGCAATCTTATCCCAATGGAGCGATTTCCAACCACTGATCAAATTGGTATTGATGGAGTCATGGCAAAACAACTAGAGTTATTTGACAGGGCTGATACTTTGTACATAACCACTGCAACAGATCAAGTTTATGATGAGCAATGCTACGATACTGTCAACCATGCCATCACAAGTATAACATTACAGGCACATGGCATTCCCATTGATTATGTTCCCATTTATCTTCAAGCCTTTGTTGAGATGCAGTTCCATCTGAAAGAAGGGTTTGGTTGTGATGAGAAAGGCTGTCAAGAAACGGTAGGAAATTACTTTGGGTGCCTTGGTCAGAGCAGTTGGGGTGCCCCTTTGGCATGGCAGGTCATTAGTTTCTTAATGCTTGGGGCATATAAATGTGAAGAGTATGGCATAGTTATCAGAAAGGCATGGTCTGGCCCTCTTTTTGTTGTAGCTGCAATTCTGGTGGTAGATGACTGTGACCTGCTTCACATGTGTGTTGACCTAGATATGTATGATTTGGAGTTTCTTACATGGAAACGACGTGCCATGTATTACTGGGCACAATTGGTGATGGCAATGATTGGAAATTTGAAAGATGCCAAGTGCTCCTGCCATTTGCTTTCAAGCAAATTTTTTCAAGATGAAGCAAAGTTGTGTAGTTTGTGCAAGCTACCTAACTATGAGTTTGTTGTTCCTGGTCATGGTGATGAAGACAACCCATCACTCTGCTTGATGGCAGCATGTCTGCAAAGACTCTTGGTGTATACACAGTTCCTCTATCCACACCTAAACGAAAATCTGCCCATGATCAATGCTCTAAGCAGCTGAAGTACATGGAGTTTTTTACAACAATCCTCATTGCAAGCAGCAAGGTACATTAGATATAACTGCCATATTAACCTTGACATAGCAAAGAATGAAATGATCTTGCAGAAAAGTGTGGAGTATAGCGACACTGTCACACATCAAATTCTGGCAGGAACATGGTGTCCATAAAAATTGGTGTGTTAGCACATTGTTGTCATAGCTACATTTTACAAAATCTCACTAATTTTCAGGACATTTTACTTTTTGAGCCATTAAACACGAAGTTGGAAATGTCGACAACATATTGGCACGTGTTGCTATGATTCCGACATTATCGGCTAAAAATCCACCAATGTCAAATGTTGCCAATACTGGGTCAAGCATCGGTTGACATGTCACCACATGACTGCCCAACAATATCCATGATTCATTGGGCCATTACTTTGACAGAGGTAATGGTCACTTTTGAAGAAAAAGATATTTATACATATATTAATGCATATGATATCATTTATGCTACGTCCTTGCATTGAATCACACCATTACAGTGCAATTTTCTGAAAAGCTTTGCTGTTTTTTCTTTATTTCCAAAAGAATCAGCCAACATGTCAGCAAAATCTTGGCTGGATGACATTTTTTGTGGAATGTTTGGCGGAAATTTTTGACATTTTGCCAACATGACCGGTGCATGTCAGGACGACATGTCATTGGGGGGTCTTGGTGACACAAAACAATGCCAACATTACCACCTAAGGTTAAACCCCTCTTTTTACTTTAAATGAACTGTGAATTGATGCACCTTTTCTAGACCAATCTGCCCATATGCTGGGCTCCCTGTAGTTTGTCTTCATTCAAAATTTATTGCTGATTGTCGCATTATTCACTACACATCACCTCATATTACTTGATGTATTTTTGGTAGGCTTACAAATTGTATGGTATTATCTTGTTTTTTAGACATCAAAAATACACTTTCCAACTCTCCCCCCACCGACGGGTTTTTCCAATTGTCAGAGAATAATTGCAACTGACAACGATGCACATGAAATGTTAACCAAAGCTTTTGTTGACAAGGCCAGCACACAGCTGTGGTGTGTTGCTACACCTAAAGCAAACAGCATCACTGGATGAACTTGCTGCTTATAGTGTTCTTTGTGATAGCAGGGATGGATGTCAGGTTGGTTTCACACCAAGGGAGCATTCAGGTGGCACACATGGCCAGATGCTAGATGGAGTTGTGGTGAGGCTGTTTGGGGTTGTAACACCTGAACACCAAACTCCCGCTGCTGCATATCATGTTACAGGGACCATGGCTATACACTTGCTGAAATTTTTGATGATGATGACAAAGTTGGGGACAGTGAAGATTGAAGAATTGTGCAGTCTTCAAATAATTTAGGATTGACAATATAATTATCAATAAAAAATCTACTTAAAGAAAGAGTCAATTGAAATATATAAACTTATTACAAATCCATTCAAATCCTTTTTTCTTCCATGCATTCTTGCACTTCTCATCTATCATTCAGTACACTTCAACCTCCCAATTTGCAATCAAGGAAAGTCCCCCCATTTCCACTACCTCCATTTCCAGCCACTCTTCCCAATTATTGAGAGGAGAGAATGGAACCGTAATTGTTTGTTTTGGAATGCTGGCAATGCTCAGTGGGATGGAGGTTGCCAGATAAAGTGCAACATAAAGGTGGGTGTTGAGTGGTTGGGACAGTAGAAAACCTCCTCCTACAAGAAATAAATTGGCATGAACAAGAGAGGGCATAACAAAAATGATAGAGGTACAGTAGTATCTACAATTCTTTTTTATTGTATTTTCATTTCACGTGCTTTATAATCCCAAAAACAAAATGCGATAGCCACATTTTACAGAAATTAGCAAAATTTGGTGTGCTATTGCACTGGCTTTTATGGTAAGTTGTTTTGAGATTTCAGAATTTTAGGAAACAATGTGACAGTTGAACAAACCCTAGTTTGCGGCATAGGACATATTATATAAGGCTGTGATTTTGTGCTTCCGTATGCAAAGTTGAAGTTGGATTTCAGTACCGAGAAGAACTTTGGATGGCCAACTTCGGAAAAATCGCAATTTTGTTGACAAGTAACCCAAAGTTTAATAGGTTATATGATCAAAAACCTTTGGATTTCAACTTTGGACCTTCCAAATTTTGAACAGCTTTGGATGACTCCAAAGTAAACTTTGGATGATATGAAGTTTTATCCCCAGCACATCTGTCACTGTTGCCATACCTTCTGCGACTACCAATGCCTTCATTGCTCACCATGTGGGGCAAAAAAAATTTGAAAGCTAGAAATCATAATCAAAGTAGATGTAACATTAAATCATGGATAATTAGTTATTTTTTTAAGTTACATGCAGTTTGATTAGTCCAAATCCACAATTAAAAACTCAGTTACTGAACATGATCTCAATAACAACTTATAAACTGGCTGATTTTTGCATTTTGTTTGTGAAAGTGACTGCTGCATTGTGCATAGATGCTTGTATGTTTTCTACGGATGACAAATGTGACAAGGCATATTAAACTGGTATGGTACCTGCTCACAGAGGAATGAGAAGTTTGGCACCAATTTGCAGCCAAACTTAGGATTTTTTCAAGAAAGTTTGGCTCAGAAATACTTTTCCAGTGCATTGAGGGGGTCATCCAAAGTTAGTAAAACTCATAGTAGTAAGTCTTACAAAAATTTCACCTTCCGTTACAGAATTACAAAACCACAGCCTAAGGGCAACTCTTATTAGGAAAATGCATAACAGGAATGCTTGATGTCACTATTCCTGTTATTTTCATTATTTTAGCGACATTCTGTGACATCGTAACCAAGAGTCATACATCATTTATTTTTAGGCATCTCTTAATACATGCAATAGATAATGGGAATAGACTCTGATTTACATGCAATATTATCAAACATCTCTTGCAACTCAGATGATTAAAATCATGAGTGCATAGTCTCCAACTTTGCATACAATTGATCACACAAAATTTTCAATGCACAGACATCATAATGGACATTTCAAACACCTCTTCTCTCTCCTCTATTGATCCCATCTGCAATGATTTGGATGATGAGGAAATTATCACTGGAGTGGGAGGTGTGATCTCATTCATTGCTGCTTGTCAGCAATTGGAATATGATGGCTGAGGAGTTTATGAGTGTTATGGGCAAAAGAGGTTGTCCACAAAGAACGAAACATAGTGGATCACGTTTTTTGCTCATCAAGACAAAGGTTTGATCATGTGCAAGCACATAATGCCATCATTTTAGATTATTTGTGCCCAAATACAGCATATGGTGTGGAAATTAAATTGATTTTCCATATTTTGAGGACAAGCTTCAAGCATATGATGAGGGAAGTTATGAATCATCCTGGTCTCACATTCTATCAGTATCTACATGGCTGTCAAGGTATTACTAGCTGTTCTCTTGAGGGTATGCTTTTGTTTTTGTACCCTCTCAAGATATTGGCATATGGTGAGCCATATTCCGTTTTTGTTGATTACTTTCAATTTCCATTTAATTTGGAATGAAATTGTGTAGAGAGTTTGAAGCAATCCAAGCTCTATACATGAAGGGTTTTTTGTGGGTTCCCAATGAGGTGGACCTGCACAATATTAGTCAGTTGCATCACCATGTCCATAGAGTGGATGACATGCTGGGCTCCCTCCATTGCTCACACACAATTGGGAAGCATTGCCCAAAGACATGGGCTGGTTCCTATCAAGGAAAAGAAAACAACCCCTCCATAGTCCTGGAGAGTTTTTCTAAATATCACATGTTTTTTGGCATGCATCTTATGGATACACATGACCCTTAGGCTGTGACTATGCCCCTCAAAGTCAAAGTTTGAAGTTTGTTTTCAGTCCCACCTATGGAATGTTAAAATTTGCCGACTATGCCCAACCAAACTTGCATACTTTTTTGAGCTCATTACCCAACAAACTTTTAACTTCAACTTTGACCCCCCATTTCGGATTGAGGTTTTGGAAAACTTTGCATGCTCAAACTTGTCAAAGTCAAAGTTTGAAATTGCTCACTTTCTCCCACTGCCGTGTGTATCACCGCGTATCTTCTGTTAGCTCAGTAGGTAGAGCACGGGACTATTAATCTTGAGGTCATAGGTTTGATCCCTACATGCAGAGTTTTATTTTAGCCACACATGACTGCATGCATGTCACAGCTCAAAGCACAGAATG
This sequence comes from Cyclotella cf. meneghiniana, assembly GCA_036940065.1. Lineage (NCBI taxonomy): Eukaryota > Bacillariophyta > Thalassiosirophyceae > Thalassiosirales > Thalassiosiraceae > Cyclotella > Cyclotella cf. meneghiniana. The sequence goes on from JALLPD010000801.1 coordinate 6,340, forward strand.
GGGGAGAAATAAATCAATGAAAGTTCAAAGTTTGAAACTTCAAACTTGATGAATTGAACGAAGTCACAAGTTTGGGTAGGGTTCAGTTTCAGAACTTTGAACTTCGACTTTGATGGACATAGTCACAGCCTTAATGGCAAAACAATATTGACTTGTCACCATTTAAAGAATGCCTTCTGGATGGTTTATTTGAAGAGACAGAGCTCGCATCTGGTGTTGTACCATTCTCCATTGCAGATGAGCAATTTAACAAAATTTTCGTCCTTGTTGATGGGCTATACGTGAATTTTTTGAGCTTTGTCAAGGGTATAAAAACACCATTGACAAGAAATAAAATGTGGTTCATGATATGGCAGGAGGCTGCACAGAAAGATATTGAGAGGGCTTTTGGGAGTTTGAAAATTATGTGGAAGTTTGTGTCATGTCCAATCAAAATTTGGTGTTTAAACAATATTGCAAGAAGAATCTTGACAGCATTGAATCTTCACAATGTCAATATATCTAATCCTGTGATTGATGATGCAAACATGCAATACAATCAAGCAAACTTGGTTCATGATTGTGGTAATTTCCAGATGATGACACTGCTGCAAACTACACCTGAGGTAGAAGTTGTTGTTGAGAATACAATACCGCAGTCTGTTTGTGATATGGTTGCTGTTGCCGGCCATTGGGAATGGCTGGCAAATGAAGAAGAGCACAGTAATCTTTGTTCTGCATTGATGAGAAAAATTAATAACTAGATTATGATTCTGACAATTAATAATATAGAAAATGTAGTACACCACACAATAATTTGCGTTACAATTGTCATTCTTTTTCTTTGCATTGCTTGTCAGTAAGTTTCACATCCTCACCATTAGAATAATCAACTTTTTTGGCATTTTCTCTCCCTCTTTTTCTTCTGCCTTTTCTGCATTATCACATGAGTCTTGACCTTTGGCACTCTCTAATTCAACATCATTGTTGTTTGCTGAATCACCATGATCAAGTTCATCATCCCCATTTTCTTCACTGTTAATTTCAATCACATTATCAGGCTTGTCATTTCTCTGTGTGAGCGATTTCATCATAGCCTATGACAACTTCTCAAACTGGTTTGCAGTGGCATAATATTCTTACAATTTCCACAAGATTGCAAGCTTACCTTGTTTTTCCAAAAGCTCCTGCTTTAGAACCATTACCAAAGAAATTCTGTCATGAGAAGCCACCATCTTCCTCATTGACTCACTTGCATCATTCATTTAGCCATTTTGCTTGCATCATTGCTCTATGTATTTCTTGCAGCCTTGACTTAAGCCATTTGTAGATAAAATAAACTAAGTACAAGTTGCTTATGTGAACAAGGTACTTAGGTTGTGGAATGGAAATTATGAGTTTAGATTAGGTTGTACTGTCTGAAATGAATGATACAGATTTCCTAGCAAAACCATGAATATGTAGCACCCAGTGATCTCTGAGGAGATTGGTGGGAGTTTGAGAGCAGTTCCATGACCGCTACCTTCTGTAACTGCCAGCAGAATATGTTCCTTGAGAAGGTTTCTGAGACAAAACTATCCTTTGGGTATTCCTTGCCAAGAAACTCCCTTTGACAGGTATGGGATGTTTCTCAGTTCTCAGTAGTTTTCTGAGAAGAAAACATCTTTCGGATATTGTTTCTCAGAAACAATAATCTTTTGATTTGTGTACTTCCTTTGCTTGTTGCCAAGTGAAGAAGACCATTGGGAGGTTCCAGTTGGAAGCTCCTAGAGCTTACAAGTGTAAGCAGATTCTTGGCCTATGTCAGTGAGGCTTATGGAGAACCTATGATTGCACTGTCAATTGCCTGACTTGTGACCTGTCCAGTGGCTTGTAGACATGCACAGATTCCAGGTACATCAGTATCCAGACAATTATTTTGATGTCATTTCTGTTGCAGGTGTGAACATTGTTGACAACTACATTACTGCACTGGTTCTTTGAGCTTAGAAGCTTCCTAACTAAGTGTCATTTATACTTCTGTTTAGAACCAATTCTTTGTGCAGTAGTCTGTTTTTAATTTGGGTGTTGCATTATTGTTGAACAGCAAATTCTGATGATGACTGTTAACACTCCGTTCTAAATGTATATTTCCTCTTGTTATTTTTCACCTTTTTGTGAACTGGGAAGTGCTGTCTTTTGGTAGTATAGACCATCAATATCTTGACAAGTTTAGGGACACATGCAGTTTCTTCCAACCACCAAACTCAATCTAGCAGTTTCTCATGGCTTTGAGACACTTCAGTAAAACATTTGTATTGAGCCCTTAAGGTTTGCTGGTTGTCAGTCACATTTTTGACACAGCTTGGAATGTCTGTTATTCATTAATACCCCATGAGAGTATTGCACTGGAGTGGTTAGCTCCATGCTTTAAGAGTGGTGTAACTCAAGAAGGACACTTTGCTCAAGCAGTTGGCTTGTGTGTGCCTATTACTTCATGGGTGTTGGTGAAACCCTGGTTTGCAGAATTTAGCAGCATTAATAATCATTCGCAAAGTGATTTAAATCATAGCTATGTTATGTTTTTTGTTTGAAAATCTCGAACAATTTTGGACTCTGTCATGATGATGATCAAGACCAAGGTCATATGTTGGCTTGGTCACCCTGAGTTACTTAATTCATTTTATGTGTCTTTGCTCTTCCTTTGCTTGTAAGAAGCACACCATACAATGTATGTTAAGTCTTAGACACCTGCCAAGTTGGTTAGGGAAACCGCAAGAATGTTCCTACTTTTGAACATGAGGGATGCCCAGAAACAATGTCCATTTTGGGTCTTATGTTATTGTAGTGACACTTTGACAGGGGTTTGAATTGTAACAAGTTTTGATGTTCAGTTGCTTATGGCTCCCTTGCTTGTTGTGTGCTGCAATAGCACATTTTTACTGGCGTGGGAAAGTCGTTGGTTCTCTTGAAAAAAATGTGCTGGATGCCTTTTTTCCAGGTATTTTTGTTTTGTTTTGCATTTGAATTAAGATTTAATTTTGAATCTGAAATAAGCAAAGTATCCAAAAATCAGAATATTAAAAATTTGATTTTTGAATTCTTCAAGAAAATTCTCTTTTTTCTTTTTGAAAGAATCTTAAGAGCAGAGAGATCAAAATAATATTTCAAACAGTTTGAATTTTTATTTTAGAGTTGTGAGTTCTTATTAGCTTCGACCACGGGAGGTGCTGTTTCATGTGCAGCCTTGTGACCTTCCTTTTTGCCTTTCTGTACTATTCAGTGTCCAGTGCTGGGCTTTTAGGTGCAAGAGGGTAGCAGTGTGAGAACAATTCTCATCTTTTTTGGTCATTTCTCTGTTTTCATCATGAGATTTGTGAGAAATCCAATGAGTTGCATGTTTTCTTGCTGAAAACATGCAAAATTTGTACAATGATTGCAAGCAAATTGGAAATTATTAAGAATTCTTAGAGAAGGCCTAACAAATAGGTAACTTCCCAGTTGAGGAAATTATCGGTAGTAATTTTATTGACTCGGGATGCACCTCTATGTTTTGAGTCAAGAGATTTTTGACTCCACATCATCTTGTCATGTATCTGGGATTCAGTGAAGTGCCACAATCCTGTGCCCTGTGTTAAAGTTATACTCCTAGGCTTATTATTTTTGAACATGGGCATGACCATGAGGGTCTAGTCCTGTTGTGAATGGTCCTTTCATTGCAAGTGCAAGTGCAAGTGCAATTACAAAAGTGTTCTCTGGTCACAATGATCAAACAGGCCATGCCATTTTTTGATCCCATACTACATGTATTGCTCATAGAAAATAACTCTTTGGAAATATCAAGTGTGGTACTGAGTACCGTGTGCTCCCAAAATATGCCACGTGAGTATGTATACATTACTAAGTGGTCTTTCTGTTCCTTATTAGTGGGCAATGATTGCCTACAAATTTATGTGCCACATGTGCATATATGTGTCACCAGTGGTCATTTTTATTGGCAGGCAATTATGCACTACCATTTGTGAACTCTGCTAGATGGAGTGGAGTTTATCCATGTCAGATGGTACAGTGGCCACAGTGACCTGCCTGGGTTCGTTATGATGTCATGGCTTGTGGGTAAGACTCACTACAACTAGTTGAGTATGTAACTCAACAATAAGTTGCAAAGGCTATCATACAATAGTGATCTAAGCCGTTTTCTGGTAGAGGTTTTTAAGTAGTGCAAAGAATCCTTATGATTTGGATTAAATTTTAAATTCTATTTTAGCTAAACAAAAGTGAGAACTAGTGATAATTAGTCCTCATGTTTTTATCATGTAAATTATATGAAAAAACGTACCAGTGTTCCGGTTTATCTTGGTTTTGAAAGATAACTTAGTCTTGAACACTAACTTGGTCTTGCTGGTTATATTGGTCTTGACAAGAGCTATTGGTCTTGTAAGACTAGTTGGTCTTGATCCCCCTGGTGACAGGGTGCCCTTGACACTTGGGATGTGAGGTATCTAAAGGATATCTTTGATTATTTTATAGGATACCTTCCATTATTGCAGTAGATATAGGTACTTCTGTTGAGGTAGATACTTGGCACATGTTAGGCCTTGTCATGCAATAGTAATATCTACCAATGGAAGCTGTATAAACGAGTCATGAGAAAAGAAAGCATCTAGAAAAGAATATGATCAATATGGTTAAACTTGAACGGGAAAGAAAAAGAAACTGCCAGAGACATTATTAAGTAACAAGAGATGGAACCTTCACTCAAATTGATTCAATCAGATGAAAGAATACAATAATACTAGGAAAAGAAAAAAGTGGGCAGTGGAGAAAAAAATAGTGAAATAGTAATAAATTGTCAAGGCAATGATACGTATCATGAGAAGCTCTAATAGTCATAGTCCCAATTCATAGTGCTTTCAAGAAATTGGCTAAAAGTGTAAACCAGCAATTGATTCCATCATTAGTCAGAAGTAATCAACGCTCAATCATGACATGCGTGTCTCCTATTTTCTTCATCCTGCCAAACTTCAACATGCCTGACCCAGTCAATGTAATGTCCAAACTCCTTCTTGGAGCAAGCAAGTCTTCTTTCTTTCAGCATCCCAAAACACTTGACAACATAAACTTCATTCCCAGTCATAAAGGTGGTCGTAAGGAACACCATCATAGTGGACTTGTTATATATAAGCCTGTGTATGGACTCCATTCTCCAAGGAAAAAAATGTCACCATCATTGATGGCTTGCCATTGTTATGCAGTCTGGCAGGGTATGGTGTACGTCTTGAATCAGCCCATTGATGAAAACAGCAGGCAACAGTGATTTGTAGACAGTTTTGTTGTGTTTATGATACTTGCCATGGTCAAGTGATGGTAATGACTGATGACTTTGGCATTGACAGATCCATGATCAGTGAAATGAGCAAAATATCATTGAGTCACTTGGTTTTAAAACAGGCTGTTTCCAGAAAAACCACAGGCCCATCATTATGACCAGGGATTTAAGTTGCTTTCGGTACCAAAACTGGCATATCCACTTCCAGACGGAATTCCTTACATTACAATTTCTCAGTACTGTCTGGAAGTTGTCAGTATTGTGTCACCCACTTTTATCATGGCCTCAGGAAAAAAATAAGCAATACAACATAATACTCACAGTAATGAATATAGTTTATTTTTAACTTACAAGATCTGACAAAACAAGCAAATTGATAGTATTTGCATGTAATGTACTTACATGCAATTGCTCTGGTCAGTATTAGTAGTGAAAAAAATTGGTACAATAAACAAATTTAATTTTTGGTACCACACACAGTACCACCACAGATTAGCTACTGTGTATTGATATCACCAAGTGTTGTTGAGTAGTCACTTTTTGACATTATATGGTATAGTTATTTAGTAAATCATATTTTCAACCAACATATCAACTCAAATTCAGCATGACCGCATATCCTTTTTGTCAAACATCCTGAATAGTTGATGAAAAATATCAAATGATAATTTTATTATTACTTCGCTAATGAAATGTTTTTAAGTCAGTTGTTGTATAGTGTTTGCAGGAACATTTGCATTTTCAAGCTATCAAAACCTCAAGCTATATAGAATACATTCTAAACAATGTGCAAAACTCCTCTGAGGGTGCAATAAATAGATTGCTTCACAACAGTTGCCCTTGTTGATGATGTGATGGTATTTTGTTGAAGTTCTACATTGAGCTGTGGTATTGAGTACCTTGTGTTCTAATCAATGTGCCACATGCAATTTTTTGCATCACTTAGTGGTCTTTTGGGGAGTACACTTTTGTGCGACCAACTAACACTGCTAGATGGAGTGGAGCATACCCATGTCAGCTGAAACATGGCTTTAGTGATGTGACTGGGTACTGTTGTGATGTCTTGGCTTGTGAGTGAAACTCACAACAACAAGCTGAGTGCATAACTCAATGCTAAGTTACATCCTTTCATATGATAGTGACATACGCAGTTTTCTGGTGGGCATTTTTAGGTAGTTAAATAAGAAGTAGGTTTTCCAGATGATTGGGAATTAATTTTAATGGACTATTTGACAAATCAAAAGTGAGAATTGTTTGTCATGTAATTTGCATGATAGATGTCATCCTTTGTTAACCAGAGCTCAATGTTAAATTTGGTCTTGAACGATAACTTGGTCTTGTGCAATGACTTAGTCTTGCTGGCTTTCTTTTTCTTAACAAGACCTCTTGGATTTGCAAGACTACTTGGTCTTCATCCCTCCTGGTGGCAGGGTGTCCTAGACACTTGTTGCCAGGTATCCAAAAGTTGCCATTGATTATTCTGAGGATACCATCCAGTATTGAAGTCAATGAAGGTACTTCAGTTGAGGTAGATACTTGGTGCATGTCAATCTTATAAACAGTGCAAAGTTAGGGGTGACATGAAAAATATGCACCCATCCTATTTACAGAATTAGCTCCAAGTACTGTAGTTCCTGCCATTTTTTTTGCTGTCTGTGATGCATTTCTTGTGCCAAGCCTCAATCCCTCCATTAACCATTTGTGTAATGATGATATTTGGTGAGTTTGGAAACAATGTGGTATATCTCAGCAACAAACTGGAGTAACTGGGAGCTACACATGTTGGCTTGTTGATGTGGACAAGAAAACATATTTTCTGATTTTTTTAATTGTCAGTGGTTGGTTGAGTAGGTGAAAAACACAAATGTAAACAAATTTGGAGTTAGAGATCGTATAATCTGTGGGGTCTTGTGGTCAGAGAAATACTGTAGGCCCTTGCAGTAATGCTACTCTTAGTATTACAATGCTTAATATATATACCATGATTCATACAAGCTGTTGAAAATAAAGGAACTTTGTAAAAGTAACATCATTCTAAAAAGTAATGTTTTTTGAAGTAATTCTTTGACAACATTACTGTATAATATAAAAAAAGAATTATTTTGTTTACAGCTGTTACTGTTTTTGAGATATTACTAGCTGCTGCAACAAGATTTTCTTCAAGCTTGTTTGCTGTTTATTGCAAAACACTTGATCCTGGTTGGTTTTGCGAGAGCATTAGGACTAGGTAGATAGAGGTAGAATGTTAGCAAGTGAGCATGTGCGCCGTGTGCACCATGCATGCTGATGCACTCTAACCACATTTTAGGTTTATAGGTAAAAAGGCAATAATTTGATATCTGTCAGTTCATACCTATAAACATCATTAACTTATGCCTTTATGTATTTCAACAAGTTTTTGATGTTCAAATATAGTATTGATACCTATAGAAGTGAAACTTGAAAAATTGAAGGAGGAAGGGGGGGAGGAGATGAGGAAGAGGACGGGGAGGAGGAGGAACAAATGCATAGCAAAGACTACATGGAGACTGATAATCAGATAGCTACTAAATTATGAGGC
>JALLPD010000802.1:0-14183 GCA_036940065.1 Cyclotella cf. meneghiniana
CCAGTGTCATCAAAATTAATGGAAATCCATTAAATTGCAGGCAACTTGCATAAAAATTTGGTTGATGTGGACATTTGTAAATTGGTCTTAGGTGTTCAAGGATTATCAATTTTTGGAGGGTGCAAGCTACTTTACATAATGTGTTTCTTCCTAACCATTTCACATAGATCACAGTCACAGTTAGTGAACCCATCTTTAAACATACTAAGTTTTTTGTATCGTGTCAACATCAACTTTCACTTGCGATATATTGAGATTTGGACAGAGAGTATATGCAGTAATCAAATCATGAAGGGGAGGTTGGTTGTCTGATGGGGCTAGTTGTAAATGATGGTGTTTGACTGGTATCTCCATGGCTTCATCCCATGTCATATTGTTATCCGATTCAATCATGGCCATATCTGCCAAAACAATTGTAAGAATTTGTTTACTGAGCCACTCACCAGATTCACCCATAGGGTGTATATTACCGGTAAGAATGTCTTCAAACCCATGGACAGTTCTCTCACAGACAGTTCCTTCTTCAGAAATATTAGGGCAGATGAGCCTTGCCCAGTCAACCAACACTACACAGATCCTATGATTCCCCACATTCCTGTTTTGGCAAGCAAGGGTGTCAGTCATCTGCTGAAACAATTTAAGTTCAGTTGCATAGTTTCTGTCTAAGCCTACGCCTAAAACACCACGGTGCGGAGATTTGGTCATGTAATAGATAGAAGCAACCTCATTATGTAATGCATCTGAAATCATCATGTTGAATGCCAATATTTTGTCAAATAATGAAGGCAAGCCAATATGATTTTCCTTTGCACTTGTGAATGCCCAGGTCTGGTCATGGATGACAACTGCATTTGGCTTGGTATCTTGAAAGCTCCCCAATACAGTTCGGGACACTATTGATGGTTCGCTACAGAACTGACGACCGCGCGATTCATCTGGAGATAAGCAAAGATAATGGGCAATTGATGACTGGGCAAAATACGCTAGGTTGGTCACCTTGGGGCACAGTGACGCTTTGGTTAGATTTGCTTGGGGCAGTTCATAGTCAATGTAGTCCTTCCAGTAGATCCCGATTTTCTCAGCAACACTCTCACCAAGCACAGTCAGTTTAATCTCCTTGCACATTGTGTGTCTTTGCGAATCAGATATTTGCAGCAGGTCTTCATACCTATTCCTTGAATTGAAAACACTTCTTCGGTTGAGTATGCCATTGGTAAGATCATCAATCGAAAAGAACAGTGTCAAAAGGACGATTTCATCAAACTCTGCGGAATCTGTGTCTAAAGTTGGGACTGCGTATTTTTCAAAACTAAAAGTATGCTGTCTAACAGTCACAAAATTGTAGCACATTCTTGATAAAGTTGCCTCATTTTTGTTTGGCTGCCCACAAATAAATTCAGAGTCCAACCAAATCCAATAGGTGTTGCTGATCCACAAGTCAGGATGATCACAAGGAATATCTCTGACCGTGCAACTAATGATGACACTTGCTGATGCGTCCTTGGTCTCCTTGGGGTAATACTTGACAATTTTTTCAAAAATGGTCGTGTCAAAATTCTTCCCAGGGTGTCGCGTCTTTCCATCTAGAACATTCCTACGGAAGATGACAGACCAAGTGTAAGAGATGTCATGGAAAAAGACTGGAGTGTATCTTTCATCTACAGGTTTGTCTTCCAGAATCATGTCATTTTTAAAAGACACAATGGCTGGTAGGTTGAATGTAGTGATATGGATGACAGCTATAGTAGCGAGAACAGCTAACAAGCCAGAGACAACTGTCTTCCATGGCTTTGTTGCTTTGGAAACTTTCATGAGTGGCACCTCATAGTAAACAAAGGATAGGTATCCCATCAATATTGTCAAGGGGACAAGGAGAGCATTCGTTATCATGTTGTTGTCATCAGATCTATCAGTCGCTGTTTGGGGGTCTCCGAGCAACACAATAATGGGCCAATGAAATAGATAAACACCATATGAGAATGTTCCCAAGAAGCAGAGGAGTCGAAGTTGAAAAATTTTCGATGCGATTGCCCACTTGGGTAGAGGTTCGGATGCTTGTATTGTGTGGAACACTGGAATCAACGATAGCAACGATATGAGCAGTCGAAGCTTGTGGAAATACATTTCGAGCAATTCGTTGGCGGGTCTTGGAATCATGGGCGCGCAAACTACTGTCAAGAGCAACATCGCAATCATTGCTTCAAGGAAGACTCGTTGCCTGGTTGACAGCGGTTGAATATTGCAAGCTTCAACCTCTCGATGCCATCGTGACGATATCATGGGAACAAGCCTGGAAAAGCTGTAGGCTGACCCTCCAGCGGCTATGTCTCCCATTCGACACCATGTAGAGTAGTAAGCCGCCGTCATGCCCATGTTCTCTATGCTCCACAACGAAGAGTAGTACGAAAATATAATGATCCCAACATCCATGGCTAAAATTGACTGAAGAAATGTTTTCGTTGAATACGACAGATTATGATGATGACCAGCACCACTATAATTTGGTTTACCCGTTCCATCAAAAATTTTCGCCAGAAGCCAAACCACCAATGGCCACATGATGTAATACTGCTCTTCTATGGACAATGTCCATAAGTGTCTAGTAATGGATGGTGCGGAGAAGTCATCAAAGTAGTCGTCCGGCTGCTTATAAACCAAGTTGTAGTTGGTGAGAAACAATGCTGCATAGAACAAATCGTTTGCCTCCCTTTGAAATTGAACACCATCGTTCCTTCGGAAAGGTAGCTTCTGAGACAGTACCAACACAACCAACATCAATAGAAGTGCTGGGAAGAGACGGCTGATACGCTTCGCCCAAAATTTCAGCACATCCACATGGTGGTTGCGTTCGTAGGATTCCACTGTGGTCTTTGTGATGAGGAATCCAGACATGGCGAAGAAAAGAGAGATCTCAAACCAAGCGTTGGAGAACCGTTCGTATCCCATGTGATAGAGGATGACAATGATGACGCCGATGCCTCGGAGTGCATCGAAAGATTGAACGTGAGGGGAAGGCAGAGATTCATCATGATGAAACTGACAAACCGTGTCGTCCGATTGTTTTTTCGTTTTTGCCTCCTCCAAAGTGAGGGTGTCATTGTTTTGCCTCTTTCTCACGTCACGAGCGTCCATTGAAGTCCTCCTATTTTGGTGTGATTGGATGGGGTCGTTAAGGTCCGTTATGTAAACAACAGATCTCGGAGCTGTGGTTAACATTTTCTTTAGCATGCATAATACGAAGGTCTGATCTCGTCTTGATTCTCAAGAAAAAATCATCGAGCCTGGTACGATACACAATACCATATTACGGTATGGTATTGTACCATACCATACAAACAATAGAATGCATATAAATATACCCTCAAGACGGACCATATTTTTGTGTCCAAGGACAAGAATACACGTAAGTACATGATGTAAGGTACCATTTTGAATCTATTGTGCACATCAATGCAGTCATTACGTACAAGGATGCTTGATGTTATGTACATACCCATTAAGGTATGTCGGTTCCACCTGGCCATTATTATTGAGATGGAGTCCTCATCATCGCCGGAGAACAACGCTTGCCCAGACATGATTTGGTACTACATCGGTCATCAAACCAATGACTTCAAAATATCACTCGTGACACACGACATTAGACTATTGTACAATACTAGGTATGGTGCGAGAATCGAAAAGATCGAGAATCGCATTGCGACGGCTCTGACTGTTTACTCGTGATACAAAAATAATGCTGACTCGGTTTTTCCGTTGCCCACAAAATGATATCGTTTGAAGGTTTTAAACCTCGTCACAGGCAATTTTCTCGAATGACCCGGGAGTTCTAGTTATACAGGCTTGATGACATTACACGAATTGTCTTCGAATCATTATGTACTACGGGCCGTTCCGTAGTCACTGGGGATGTCGTTCAGGTTAGATTGACCCACGTGCCCCTCAAGAACTCATTAACATTATATATTGTGAAATTTGTTCCTTCTCCCAATGGGATCGCATGAAGGTCGCAGTCGGTTTTTGAAACACTTTTGGGGCAATTTCCCGAACGAGCCGGCGGTAGACATTGGACTTGTGTCAGTCTTTTATTTTGTGTGTGGATGACTAACGTATAATTGTACCTGTTACAGTGTCTTTGAAACCACCTCCGCTGCCGAGCAGAGAATTTGTTAGGGTGTGTAGAAAACTACATCAGACGGGTATAGAATAACCTCAAAAACAAAATGATGATGATTCCTAATCGATGACTTGGGGCTGTTCCATAATCACCGCGAATGTCTTATGTCAGTATACTATGTTGGAGTACGGTACTCGTGGCACAGCTGTGGCTGTTGTGAATCAGTGTGAGTAAGGTACTCCTCCTAGTGCGTTACTCCTGTGTTGTAATTTTGATTATTACATCCTACGTTGCAAACAACTCCACGAATTGGAGGAGAACGAAAGGGGGAAGCTGCCAAGGAAGGCATGGCATTCGTCAACGAAACAACCAAAGTGTCTCGTTCTATCCATCATCAATCGTGAGAGATAATTGACAGCTACAACCCTATCTACGCAGGGCGAAAAGTAATCATTACAACACCCACCAATAAAGCGTTGGTAATGTACAAAATTATCAGGCTCTAAGACCAAAGGTTTTTCGCATCGTAGCATCTCCATTGACAGAATATATTGAATTATGGAAACAATCTCATCCATGACCTCGAGACGATCTCGACCGACAACAAGTGCAACCGCAGCTGCATCAGAAACAACGACCTGCACTATGTTCGTTGAGGAAGCAATTACAACAAGACAGCGGCTACGGCTGCGACCACGACGTCAAGGTTCGAGACGAATCCTCGCGTCGGCCCTATTTGTCTCGTGTTGTCCCTCCTTTTCTCAAGCCCAAACGACAACAACCGCCACAACAGCATCATCCGCCACAACGACGTCAGCCTCCACATCAATGCCTGCAACGACAACGGTGGCCACAACGACAACAGGAGGGACAACAATGGCTGCCACATCCCAAACAGCAACCATTGGCAGCACACTGGCTCAATCAACACCCGCAGCCCAAGCAGCAACAGCCCAAGCAACAGCAACGCAGGCAGCGCAGGACACGCCTTCCTCTCCCTCACAGCAACAACTACAACACAAATGTCCCCCCGACTACAACGGATGGGCCCCCTCTTTGGACTGTGCGTCCTATTTCTGGTGCAGTTCCGGTCAATTGGCCAGCATTCCCTACGATTGCGTGGAGGGAACGCTGTTTGACGCCGAGCAGCTCACTTGCTTGCCCTCTGCGGAGGTCGATTGCGCGCCCGTCGTTGGAACGACCACCACCACAGTTGCCGCCACCACAATTGCCGCCGGCCTCATAAATTCTTCCACCACTACGGCCGCACAAACAACATCGAGCACCGTCTCTCCCACGCCGCCGCCCACGCCTCGTCCCACCTCCCTCGGTCCCGCCATCTACTTCGTCGACTTTCCCTCTCAGTCCTGCAAAACTGACTTACCCCCCGAATGGATCACGCCCGATCAATTGTTCACCACCAAGGAAGAATGCTGTAACGTCATGATGGATTGGATTCCGCTCGAGACTTGTTTGGGCGGGGCCAATTACACCGAGACCAATTATTTTTTTGCCCCCACGGAAAGCCCCACGAATAGTCCCACGTGGAGTCCCTCGTTTCGACCAAGCGACGCGCCGAGTTACAGTCCCTCGAGCAGCGAGCCGACGGTCAGTCCTACGACGGCGACGCCGACCGGCAGTCCTACTTGGGTGAGTGGAGCGTCGTGGAAAGAGGGAATCATTATTTCGCCGGAGCCGCTCCATGAAATTAAATTTTGTCTCATACTATTTTTTGCCCTTTTCAAAACACCCGTCCAACAGGTTCCAACCGCCGCACCCAACAATTCCCCCACGCGATCGCCCTCGTTGAACCCCACGCTCTCCCCCTCCCAATTCGTCAGTCTTTCTCCCACCATCAGTCCCACCACCGACCCGCCCACCCCGTCGCCCACCGTCGATCCTCAAATACTTCTATCGGCGAAACTCGAGGCGGCATCCAAAGTCGAAAACACCTATCTCGTCGATCTCATCGGATGGGCCAATCAAGGCATGGAATCCTACTCCCTCGACACCTTGACGGGTGCCTCCGATCCCTTCTACGCCGCCGCCGTCGCGACGTATGCCCCCACCCCCTCCCCCGTCGACGCCTTCCCCGACCTCTCCCTCTCCACCCTTCTTCTCCCCGTCGCCGACGACGCCACCGTCTCCCAACAACGACCGCAAATCAATTTCGGTTCCCATCAAGCCCTCGCAGTAGACGGCGGAAATCCCGCCGCGGCGCTCGGAGATTCCGTCGGAGAAACCTTCGACACCCTCCTCAAATTCGACGTGTCGCTCGTCGATTTCGCGAGACCCATCGAACGCGTCACCTTGCGGCTGTACGTCGTGGAGGGGTGCGAGAGCGGGGGAACGGTGAGTTCCACGAGCGATGCCGAGTGGGATTCGGAATCGGTCACGTGGGAGAATGCTCCGGCGGCGGATGGGGTTTGGGTGGGGCGATTGCCGCCCGTGGTGGCGGGACAGTGGTATGACGTCGATGTGACTTTGGCTCTTTCGGCGTCGACGTCGTCGTCGTCGAATCACGAACAGTACCTCTCGCTTCGGTTGGAGAGTGACGAGAACAGTCGATGTTTGTATTCGAGCATGGAGGGCGGAGAGAGCGTCAGTCCCCAATTGGTCGTTCAGTATGATATCGAGCAGACGGTCATTGCTCGAGACGACGCACTCGAAACCACCGCAGGGCAAGAAGAAGGCCCGCCCCTCACGCCTCCCGTCATTGGTGATTTCCTGCTACTCAAAGCCACCGACGACGCCACCGTCGTGGGAAGCAACCCCACTCGCAACTTTGGGTCCGAGCCCAATCTCCTCGTCGCCTTTGATACCGGCACGCGCGGGATCTTCGATACCTTAATTCGATTCGATCTGCGAGAATTGGTTTCCACGCCACCTCGCACCGCCGTTCTTTCCCTCTACGCCGAGACCGACTGCGTCTCAGCGGGGACGTTCGTCACCACCGCCGGAGACGACGATTGGACCGAAGATCAAGTGACGTGGGCATCGGCGCCGGTGTACGAACCCCAGAACGGTTCTCATGACGGAGGGACCTCGTTGGGGGTGTTTGGATCGGTCGAGGCCGAGACGTGGAATGCATTCAATGTTTTGAATGCCGTCAAGGATGCCGTCAAGTTCAAGAAGAGCGCGCTGACGTTCCGATTGAGTTCGGGGAATTTGGAGCCGTGTCAGTTCTCGAGTAGGGACGGCGGTCGTGCTCCCAAATTGATGGTGGCCTTTTGAAATGGGACAGGGCGGGCGGATTGTACAAATGTAGTTGCTGGTAGGTAGGCGTTCGTGTCTTTGCATAAGAATTTAACATCAATGTGAATTTGGCACGACGAAGACAAGCAAGAGTACCAGTGGATGTTTTTTATTGTGTGGTCGAACTTATGAGATTACACGATATCGTTTTCATAAAGACAGACTCATACATTATAAGCCGTCGTACATGCCCCACCACCGAATTTGCGACTCCTGCAAACAACTAAAAGTCATCCCGAACAGTTTCCGGGCGTATGTGTTTGCCCCGTGGAACAAGAGTGCGATGGCATTTCGTCTGAGATCGGTATATTTTTAGAATTGTTACTTCTCGAGTAAATGACTGCTTTTTGCACTAGGACCGAATATGCAAAAGCAAAAGATATTAATGTGAACTTAAAAGAAAGCAGTTGTTAGTAGACATTTTAAGAGTTGATCCCAACGTGAGGAAATGAATCATCTTCTCGGTTTGCATGTATTTCTTCATTCTTAGTACCTAGATTTGACAAACAAGTGCTAATGCCAGTTTCCCCGACAACATACTATCATAGAAACAAAACGAAAATCAATTCAAATCAGCGTTGTCGGATGACTCCAGTCTCAAATTCTTCATTATCCTCTGATACTTCAAATTGCACTCCATCAACTTTTCGTTCGCAGCAGCCTTCGCACGGCCTTCTTGCTCCATTACAATCTTCCATTCTCTGGCCTCCTCCTTCTTCCCTACCCCCATCAACAACTCAAATTTGTCACGAGCAATGCCCTCTCTTGTCATGGCATCCGATATTTCGGTTAGTATTGGGTTGGATTCGTTGAGTTGATCCGTGAAGATGTTTACTTTACGTTGATGGAAATGGTATTGTACGTAGTCTCCATGCTCTTGTGCGGTGGAGGCTTTTAGCATGGCCTTGGTGACTTCGATTGATAAGAACAGGGTAAGAAAGTTTCGAATGCTTTTGAATTGCACCGATTGGAAAGAGTTTGAGATATGATGAGGACGAAAACGTATACTCCATGACACAGCGTGTACAAAATGACTCACCCAAATCCTCCGCAACCCGGTTTCACCCGTTTCGGACAACCATCTGGCCCCATACACTCGGAGCAGACCCTCTGAATGAATTCCAAGAAAGGAGCCTCTTCGCCACAGTTTCGTTGGAGGATGTTTGATGTGAAGATTTGAAATAGCAAGTCTTCTCCCTACGAATAATGGAAAAAGCAGGGCGTGACAAAAATTGAAAAAACATAATCGTGCTCAAACAATAACGAGCTATATGACATACCTGCACGTCCACCAAGATTTGGTTTCTCACTATGGCAACGTAAGATTCCTCTGAAAGATGGTCCTGGAATGAAAAGGACGGACAGCAACGTTGAAATGAGCGCAACGACGAGGTAACACAATGAGCTACATTCTTTGAAGTTTGACCTCACTCGTAACAAGTAATAAAGATTCACAAAGCGAGAACGCATGACGGTATCCATTATTAGGCTCTCGTTTCGATGGTATTCCTCACGGTAGGATGATGGGATGTTGGCATCAAGCAACATCTTGACCTTTTCCTTCGATGCATCAAGATCGAGAGACATGTCACTCAGTAGTATTCCCTCGGAGACAAGGATCTCAAAGACTGCCGTAGCACACTCGTGAGAGATCATTCTTCCTTCGCTTGTTTCGTCATTGCCTTGAATTCCTGTCATGAGTAAGTCTTTCGTCAGTACACCATAGTAGGAGCGAGGAATGCTCAAAAAAGTGAAACCCTGAAGAATGAAAAGTTCGTGGAATATCAGGAATCATGGAGCCTAAAGAAACCGCGTATCCAGTCCAATATCTCTTACCTCTCCAAAAATCTTTCTCCTATCATTTGCTTGTTGAACGAACGACACAATGTCGCCAACACGAGATGCGATATGCTGGACACCCTGGCCAATCTCTTGAAGAAAACCATGAACATGACTGGAGGTCATTGTGATGATATCAATCAAATTCATTACAAGAGAATTGCACGAATTGCCACGTACTTGCTAAAGATAAAATTTTAGCAACAACAGATTCTTACCCTACTTTGGTGAGAGCATTATTAATAGGCAAATAGATTTGGCTCTGGTCCTTTAAGGCAGAATCTTTCTCTGAGGTAGACATGGAAGAAACATTCCCAGTCACAGTGCTTTCAATCTGAGCTTCTCCGGCAGCAACAACTCCAGCGTTGAAATCAACCTAGAGGGTGATGGAAAGACACATGCTCCACTTTGAATTCCAGTAATGACATGCTATCATCAAGATTGGTGTCGGCACGGGTCTCACCTTTGGCGTAAATGATAAAGTTTCCTCGAGTGTCTCGAGGAAACCAGTTCTGCTAAAGACTGAACACACAACGAAGAATCATTAGTTTCGGTAAATCTGGGTGCAAGTTCGATATATCACCCAAATAAATAGAAGCCTACCATTTGACACCCAATGGTCGAAATAGGCCGGGTGACACGAATGGTGAAACTTGGCAGGCACCGAAACCATCCCTGGGAGCTTGCATCTCGCTTCGACGCCAGAATTTTTAGCCTCTAGGAATCTCAAAATGGTCCCTTCATCGGACGAAGAAATGCCCTTTTCTCCCGTGTAATAGGCAAACACCTCCAAAACACTAGCCTCATTTTCATACGTTTGGACTCCCTCCTTGTATTGTCCTACTAGCAATTGTGGATGAAGTTGAGAGTATCGTCGATGAATCTCTTGGAGGCAACCGTGTCCTACTTCAAAAGCCAGTACGGCGATACCTTGACGATTCGCGTGGGCTTGGAAGAATCTGTCAATATTTGCTGAGAAGAATGAGGCAAAGATTGATTTTAATGCTATTGAGATTTCGGCCATGGAAATTGATTCACATTATTGTTAAACCACTGACCTGGATCAAAGTGCAAGTACTTCTCATCGTTTACAACATCGCCACGTGTATTATCAAGAGAGGAAACCACAATTTGAATCCCCTTGGGATCGCTCGACGTAACAAGCACCGTCTTGGAAGCACTCGTTGCATGAGCCGCCGGATAAAAACCCGTCACGCGAAAACCAAACCCCGCAATCAATTGCTTCACTACATCGCGACCGTGTGACAAGTAAGACTCGGATGACGTATGCGGCGACATGGCGACGGAGTCCTGGATGGAGGTCCAAATTTCTTTGCCCTTGATAACGTTCATGGGACGACCTTGCCCTGCGGATTGGTCATGAGAATTGGACGACGACGCGGTGGAATCATAATCATGGTGGAATTTGTTGATGGAATCTTCTAATTTTTTGTATTCATCGAGATCGTCGACGTGATCTACGTAGAGGTGAACATGCGAGAATTGAATGTCGAATCCATGGGGAATGGTCATATCGACTTTTAGGGGCTCGTCGATCGGTCGGTCGTCAGAAAGCGCCATGATAATGAGAGCGCGTTTACAATGACTTGACGATTTTACGGAGTGTGTAGAATATTTTGTTGGAATATTTTTGTTGTTACTTTGTTGGCGCTGTGGTGATGATAACCCGTGAAGAGTCTTTTGTTTGATTTCTCTCTTGACTCTAGTCTCTTAGCCCTTGATTCTATCGTAGGATGCAGAAAGTAATCAGCGTTTTGATATCTGCAATACATCCAATATTCGGACGTCAATCTTTTGTTCGGGGTGTACCATATTGTTTGTTCGGGGGTTCGGTTGCTTCTGTAGGCTTCAGAGTTGTTGCTTCAGTTGTTTGTTTATCTCCCAGTTCTGATAGCACAACTTGTCCGGAAAGCGAATGTCTTAGAGGGACTTCGAATTTCATAGAATATCTCAAATAATGAAAGAATACCTCTGTTTTTATTAAATTGTGTATTACATCGCCTCCTCTCATTTGTGCATGTACCATGCACCTTTTTGCGCGCGAATTTCCCACTTGTGCACTTTTTGGGGTTCACTATTCGGAGCGCTTTTGTTACCGTATATTATACGGTGTTACATTTTCTCGTGTAAACGACAATGTAAAAAAGAATATATCATCCCATCCCCTAAACCCACTGTACAACAGGCCCTAAAAATACGGGCAGCCCATTAAGCCCTAAAAATTCAGACTGCGCAGTAGGCCCTAATGCCTGACTGCGCAGTCTCACCCTAACTTCGCACGGGATCTGAACCACCCGCCATATGGCCACCAAGGGGTGCAGCATCTGTCGCAACTGAATACCTTGTTCTCTTTTAATATATAAAGTCTTTTTATATTTTCGTTTACACGAGACCGCATAATATACGGGCTTGGAACGTAACACCGCATGATATACGGTAACAAAAGCGCTCCGAATAGTGGACCCCTTTTCTCGACAGCGTCCTGCTTGACACTCCCTCTTGAGGAAGTTCCACGGCACTCACAAGTCGCGCCCTAAGACTGACATGCATATTATTATCAACAAACCTTGACTCCACAAGAGCGCAGGCAGGACGAAACACGAGGAAGCAAGGGTCGGTTAGAACGGGTTAGGAGGAGCTTTTCTAAAATCGTGAATAACATATTATATTGGGAATGGGAAAACTTCTGGCCTCGATTTTTTATTAAAAAAGGGCTAGAAACGGTGAACCCAGGAACTCAAAACATATTTGGAAGACTTTAATAGCCACATGGCGCCTTGGTTCTACGAGGCTTCATGCTGCTGTCTGCTAGATGGGATTACGCACTAGCTACTGTTTAGTGAGGAAGTATCACTTTTTACTGGAGTGAAACAAAATCTCTAAAATAACAGGGTTCCGGGTAATTCTGGGCTTGTATGTGTCCCCTCACATACTATGACACTTGGCTTCAGCTCATTGCCGCTTGCATCTTTTGGGTGTCTATCACCATGTGTATGGTGCTCAGGACGATGTGCTGTCAGTACACATTCTGCCACTGATCCCGTGCTGATGATTGTGGTGTGGGGATAATATTTCATGATTGAGTAGAATCTTTTAACTTATGGCGTATGGCATTATGGTATCCTGCTAAAGCCTGATGCCATCCAAGCTGGATATAGGTAAGACAATGCACTGTGAATACACAAGAGCAGCGGCCAGGAAAGCCTACCATAATCTATCAAGGATATTCTGCTTGCCGAATGACAATATGGTGCCTTGGTCCTATGCTTCAGGTAGCTGTTGCTGTTTGTGACCTAAGTCAATAGGTGAGAGAATTTTTACTTATGGGAAATAGGAAGTATAAAATGTTTTCCAGTTGATTGGGAGTTATTTTCATCAACTATTGAACTGGTTAAAAACGAGAACTGTAAACTGCTAGTGCTCATGCTTTCATAGTATAAATTACAAGATGATCAATTTTTGCAGAGATGGGCTGCAATTGTAACCACCTCTCATAGAGATTGGCTGCAGGCTGTGGCAGTTTGCAAGCCTTGATTCTTTCTGCATCTGTCACAATCATCAGGGGATTCTTTTTCGAAGAAAGGATTTCTGAGAAAGAAAATAACTTTGGATACTTGTTTCTGACAGATATACTTGACAAGTATGTGTGATTTATATATTGTTTTCCCTCCACTACAATTCTGTGATTTTGTGCTTCCTTTGTAATAGAAAAAGTGAAGAGGACAGTCCTTGTGTCCTGACTATGGGCACAATTTTGTGTCAGAGTCCCATAGAGCATCCTTTTGAGGTATCACAAAGGGCCTAAACAAAGTGTGAAATGTACATGACTACCGTGGATAGCCGTAGGCGACATACGGATCAGTAGCATGGCACCCATTGGGCATGTACTGAGTCGATTTCACCAACTACCTCTTTATTTGTAAAGCGATTGTGTATATTATACATTTTGCGGTCAATCAAAAATAAAGGTATTCCTTTTAGAGATTTGCTTCAATCTCTGAGAGAGCTTTTGTGTGGACATGCTACTCCTGGACAACAAGCAGGTCCAGATGAGAACAAGTAGAGGTGCTAGCAATTAGCTAAAATATTTTTTACATTTAATTCTCCAAACATTTAAATCTCCAAATACCCAACTTCAATCCATCTTTTTTGAGACCTACTCGCAGGCATGGGTCACTGTGATCATAGCCCAATGCACTCACTTCATTCCCACCTTTGACAGTGTCCTCCAAGACTCAGCTCCTTATGCCTCTCTCTCAAATAAGAGCAAGCTTCATCTCACAAGCTCTGCTTGAGAGAGACGCCACACTCTACTCATGCAATCTGCAAAAGCAATTGCAATTATGCCATGAGTTGTAAAAGTGATCACAATGATACCACCAACCGTGAATGCGATTGCGATGATACCCCAAGCCGTAAAAGCAATCGCAATGATTCAACGAGTCACGAAAGCAAACGCAATGATACCATCATCAGTGAATGTGATTGGGATGATACTGCAATCCGCAAAAGCAATTGCAAGAATCCTGAAAGTTACAAGAGCAATTGCAATGATATTGTGATTCACAAAAGCACACACAATGATTCCACAAGTCCCAAAATAGATCATGATGATGCTGCAAAATTGCAACAATCACAATGATACCACAATTTGCAAATGCAATCAAGATGATACTGCATCATCACAGTGATTTCCGTGAGTCATGAAAAGTGATCTCATTCTACTACAATACCACAAAAGAAATTTTGGTGGTACAACAAGTCATGTAATATGATTGCAAATCATGCTACCGTGAGCCACGACAGTGATTGTAATAGTACTGCAAGTACTGCAAGGCAATCATAACTATGCAAGTAGCGGGAGTGACTGCAAGAAAAAGTTGGCTGTTGCAACATCAACAGCCATTGCAAAAAGAATGTCAACTTCAATGCTACTCACTGACTAATTTGG
>JALLPD010000803.1:0-15267 GCA_036940065.1 Cyclotella cf. meneghiniana
CATGCTCATGCTCATGCTCATGCTCATGCTCATGCTCATGCTCATGCTCATGCTCATGCTCTTGTTCACGCTCACGCTCACGCTCACGCTCATGCTCACACTCATGCTCATGCTTATTCTCATGCTTATTCTCATGCTCCTGCTCATGCTCACGCTCACGCTCACGCTCACGCTCATGCTCATGCTCCTGCTCATGCTCATGCTCATGCTCCTGCTCCTGCTCCTGCTCATGCTCACGCTTCTGCTCTGGCTCCTCCTCATGTTCCCGCTGCCTCTCCTGCTCACTCTCCTCCTTCTCTTGTTGCTTCTGTTTCTTTCTGCTCTACTCCAGAAACTATATAATGTGTTTGGAGATCCTCATGAAGAAGTCTTACCCATGTTTATTTTTCAAATTAAATTCAATGTTTTTGTCTTTCAACTGACTGTAGAATGTCTAGCTATCAAGAGCCACCTATATTCTTGAAAAATATCTGGGAGGAAAAAATGTTTTTGGGTTAACAGCCCCCTATCATACTGAAGTAGGTATATGTTTTTACCTCCAGGTGGAAGTTTTGGGCATTTTTTTGAAGTGCCAATCCTTACCATTAGCATTGCTTAATGGCATAATTACCTCCTGGGCAAAAGTTATAAAAAAGTTTTATACATACTTGTAGATCATAGACAATTATGGCATGGTATGAATTACTTCATGTTATGTAATCACACCAAAAAACAGGTGGTGTGCTATGATACAGACTACAACAGAGTCTAAGCAACTCAACTAAATGAATCATTATATTCTTACATATTTTTTAATACCCCACATGCTGTGAGGCCAACTACCAGTTAACCCTCCACTCAATTATTCTGTTACAAACCTAGCTAGTACAGTTAGCATGCACAACTTACTTCTTATGTGACAACAACATTTTTAGGTAATGAGAGCAACCGACAGTAAAGGTGACACCATCATGCAATTTTACACAAACATGTTAGTATAGGTGACAGGCGTGAATAACAATGAGCACATGACAGCATCTTGTAATTCTACACAAGCCACCTATTACTAGAGTATATAAGAGGAATCACACTCAATCATTTCACCTATGCTGATCTCTCAGTGGCACTCACCAATCGACATTGACTTGTATAACACAAACATTGCTCTTCTTTAGATGTGTTTATTTGAAAACACTGTGGCACTGCCACCTACACCCATCACAAACATGACACCAGAAACTGTTGCAACCAACCTGCCTGCTGTCCTAACTAGTTTCACTACGGTCACCAGCAGCCTCATATACAATGACATGAAATAGATGTGTGATACATTCACTTCCATCCTCATTGCCATCCCCAACTATGAAACCAATGATACTCACAACCTATGGGGATTGATCACACCCACAACTGCCTACCATGCCAAGTACACAGTACCCTTTCCATATCCCATGCAACCAGCCTTCTACCCAAACACCACTGCCATCACTGATGATGCCAAGAATGTCATCAGGGCATGAGCCAAAGCTTGACATGTTGCTGAAAAAGCCGGCTATGCACTCTACAAAGCCACCAAATGCAGATGCCAAAGATTAGTCCTTGACATCATCAACAAGAAATGGTACCACCAGCTCAAAGAGGAGCACTCCAGTTATGCCGTTCTTACCACAAATGCCATCTTCAACCACAGGTGATGCAATGCAATGGCCTCACCAAATCTAAAGCCTCAGAACTCCCACTCCAGCTTCCAGGCCTATGGGACACCTCAGGCAATGTGGTCATCTACATCAACAAAATGCAAGACTTCGAAAAATGAGCTAAACTAGCTGAGGTACCCATTGACGACACTCTCCTTGCCACCACTGCCGACAGAGCCATGCTTAAGGCCAATATTTTCCCATGAGAAGTTGACAACTGGACCAGTCTTCCACAACTGAACATACCTTGACAAAATGGAAGGAAGTCCTCCACCTCACCCATGACAAATACAAAAACCACTTGAATGCTGCAGGCCTCACTTCATTGGAGACCTTTGGTAGTGCCCATGCAGCAACACACACAGACCAACCTTTGACGCCCACCGTACTTGGCAAACTTGATGGACACCTCAACAACCTTGCAACTGCAGCCACTGACTACAAATCAATCCTCAACCAACTTGTAATGAACAACACAATGATCATGGCCACCAATGTAGAACTCACCACCACCACAAAAACACTCATTGCCAACAACAAAATCCTACACAACCAAATGACCTCTGTCAAAAATGGTCAAAGTGAGTGGCTGAAACAGCAACAGCATGGCAAACTGCAACAGCACTGGAAGCACAAATAATTGGCCCTCCTGGTGGGTCAAAGGTGATTACTGCTGAACCCATGGATACAGAGTCAAGCACACCAGCCTCACTTGTGCCGACAAAGAAGACAACCACAAATCTAACACCACCCAAGCACACATCTTGGATGGCAGCACAGCAAAAAAGGGTGGGATACCTGATGAGATGGGAGTGCCAGTGTAGCCACGAGTGAATCTAAAACTTAACCTTCTTTAGTTGATTTAGCATCAAGCTTTACTTCTGCCACCTTGCACAGCAGTAGTCCCACCAGAACCTCATCATCCAACCAGTATGCCATTCTCAGTGACAATGCCATTGTTGACTCTAGTGCCAGAGCCATCTACCTTACCCTCACAGCACCAAATACCAAAATCATCCCCACAGCTCCTGTCATCCACATAGATTCTGCATCTGGACAAACCCACAACTCATCTGCCTCTTGGAACCTCCAACTCACCAACCTTCCTGTCCACCAAAGCCACATCATGTCTTCATTCTCCAACTCCCTCATTGGCATTGGAAGACTCTGCAATGCCGGCTGCAAAGTTTTTTCAACCAGCACCATGTCATCATATACAACGCAAATCAAAACCCCATTGTCACCAGCTGGCCCAAAAGTACAGGAGCCAAACTTTGGCACATCTCCCTCAAGCATGAGGATGCCCCTCCACCACCACTCAACACCACCACAATCATCGTCAGTGCCTAAAGTGTCTACAACCTTAAGCATTGCAGCATTAGTCCACTACCTCCATGCAGCAACTGGCTTCCCTGTCTGCTCCACCTGGCTCACTGCCATCAAAGCTGGCAACACCTCTTCTTGGCCTGGCCTCACCTATGCCAATGCAGCCAAATACTGCCCCTCAGCAGATGAAACCATCAAAAGACACCTCACTCAAACCCACCAAGGCCTCAGATCCACCAGTTGCCAAACCACACACCATAGCCCATCCTTGAAACCCCAACCCTCCAACCACTGACCCCTCACCCTCTGGCCACCTATTCAGCCAGCCCGAATCTCCTTCAAACAAACTCCATATCTGCATTCACCTAATCAGAAAACTCTACACAGATGACACTGCCCGCTTCCCCATTTGTGCATGCAGTGGCAACCAATACATCATGATCACCTACCACTGTGACTGCAATGTCAGCCTTTGTGCCCCATTCCAAAGCAAAAATGGCAAACACTGCATTGCTGCCTATGAGTCCATCATGCAATGTCTCAGTAACAAACCACAAACCACAAACTCACCATACAAATTATGGACAGCAAAGTCAGCTCTGTCTTCAAAGATGCCATCACCAAAACATGGGGTGCAGAATTCCAACTAGTGCTCCCTGATATCCACGACTGCAATGTTGCAAAATGAGCCATCCACACATTCAAAGCCCACTTTCTTGCACTCCTCACCAGTGATCACGCACACTTCCCCAACTACCTATGAACCCTCAACCTCCTCTGCCAAGCCACACTTGCCCCCCACTTATCCGCATGGTTGTACTTCTGCCAATGCCCCTTGACTACTCTGCCACACCCCTTGGCCCTATTGGTTGCAAAGTCATCATCCACACCAAACCCAACAGATGCACTACATGGGCCCCCCATGGATGCAATGGTCACTACATTAGCCCACCCTCAATCACTACCACTGCTTCAAAGTAGCCAACTTGGAATCCAAAGCCATCTCAATCTCTCACACCAATTAGTTCTGCCACCACTACCTCACACAACCAGATATCACCCCATCTGACCACATCACCCATGCCATCAACTTTCTCATAGGCACACTACAGAATACCCCAGCAATCTCTCACAGCAACCAGCTTGATGTCACCACTGGTCTCCATGCCATCTTTGCCAAATGGCAAACACAGTTGCCCGCCATGCCACTGCCATGCCACAAACCACCACCCCAAAGTACACAGCCCACAAATATCCAGCAACTTCCAAGGGTGCAACACACTCCCATTCCACTTGTCTCCAGGGGCAACCTTCAACCCAATACAACCAACACCAACACCTCTGCCTAAGCTTACTGACACCATGTCCAACCAAAGCCCCCCAATGCCTTCACAACAGAGTCATGAACCCATTCCACATTACATGCCATCCCACCAACCCTTGGCCACCCACATCTCCATTCACAACCAAGCCTCCCCCATCCTCAACAGCAAAAGTGGCAAAACTTTGAATATGGACAGCTCCATCATCGCCCAAAGTACAGCAAGATTTTCAACGCTCAGCATCCAATGAAATGGGCCATCTCTGCCAAGGCATCAGCACCAACACTGATGGCACTGGAAAATGCATCACTGGCACTGACACCTTCTTCCCCATCCATTTCAATGACATTCCACCCAACCGCCACAAAAACATCACCCACACTAAAATAGTCTGCACTCACTACCCCCAGAAAACCAACCCGGATCACACTTGAATCACCATTGATGGCAGCCGCATATGCTACCCTAGTGACATCAGCACCCCCACCAACTCTCTTGAACTTGTCATACGCATCCTCAATAGTGTTCTCTCCCCCAAAGAAGCCAAGTTTGCCTGCTTGGACATCAAAAATTTCTATCTCTGCACTCCTCTTGATGACTTAAAATTCATGCACATCAAACTAGATGGCATCCCTGATGAATTCACCACCAAATGCAACCTCACAACCATTGCCTGCAATTGCTGTATACACTTTGAAATCTGCTTCAGTGTTTATGGCCTACCCCAATCAGGCATTCTTGCCCAAAACCTCCTCAATAAATGACTCAACCAACATGGTTACTATCAAACCCCTGCAACCCCAGACTTCTTGCAGCACAAGTGGCACCCAATCCTTTTCTGTCTTATCATGGACAGCTTTGGAATCAAGTACATCAATGATCACCACCTCCAACACTTATGCAAAGCCATCACACAACACTGTACCATCTCCAAAGATATTGCACACCAAAAAAACTCCAGCATAGACCTCAATTGGAACTACCTCTAGCAAACATGCCACCTCATCATGGAAAACTACATCAACAAACTACTCCGCTGCTTTGTTCACCCCATCCCCACCAATCACCAACTCTCTGCACACAAACATATTGAAATCACCTATGGCTCCAACTGACAAATTGACCAACCACCTGATCTTAGCCCACCCCTCAACAAAGCCAGAATCCTCCACACCCAACAAATTGTCAGTGCACTCCTCTACTATGCCAGTTCCATTGACAACAAACCCCTCATTGCCCTCAACAAAATAGACTCTCAACAAGCCAATACCACTGAAACAACCAATGCTGCCATCCACCAACTCCTCAACTATTGTGCCACCTACCCAAATGATGGCATCACATACCATGCCGTTGACATGGTCCTCACCGCACACTCCAACATGGACTACCTCAACACATCCTCCACAGCAGAGCAGGTGCCCACATAATGCTCTCTGAAAATGACTCCATCCCCCGCCACAACAACCCCATCCTCACCTATGCTCAAATAATCAAATTCATCATGTTCTCAGCTGCAGAGGCCAAACATGCCACACCATTTATCACAGCAAAGGATGATTCCCTTACGACAAAACCCTGATTGAAATGGGCTGGCTCCAACCACCATCCCCACTACAAATGTCAACTCCACAGCCGGCATCATCAACAAAACCATTATCCCCAAATGCACCATGTCCATGGACATGCAACTCTACTGGCTCCACTGTTGTGAAGCCCAAAATCAATTTTGCACATACTGGGATTCAGGCGGTAACAACACCAGTGATTACCACACCAAACACCATTTTCCACCTACTACAAAGCCCAATGACCTACTCATGCAGGTTAACTGCATTGGAGTGCACTGCAATGGTGTGTTGATACCCCACATGCTGTGAGGCCAACTACCAGTGAACCCTCCACTTAATTATCATATTACCAACCTAGTTAGTAGCAGGCATGATTGACTGCTTACTTGTCAACACGCATTTAGTTAGTTTAGGTAACAAGTGCAACTGACAGCAAACAGGTGGCAGCATCACGCAATCTTATGCAATGCAAACAAGTTAGTATAGGTGACAGGCATGAATAACATTTAGCATGTGACAGCATCTCGTAATTCTACGCAAGTCACCCATTACTTTAGAAGAGTATACGAAAGTAATTAAACTCAATTGTTTCACCTATGCTGATCTCTCAGCAGTGCCCACTATGACACTGATTGGCTTAAAATAAATATGTCTCTGTTACCAACTTAATACTGCTGTTCTTTATTAATTATACAGTTAAGCACTAAGACTGAAACACAAATACTATGCTGGAAATTCAGCAACACCACCCAATGCTTCTTCAACCTCATCTACAACTAATGTAAAATGCTTTTTGCTACTCTTCTTGTCAACCTTCCTAACAAAGCTGTCTCTATCAGTAAATTGGCTTTGTTGTGTCCATACCTACTTCAAAATCTCACTATACTTGATCTTCTTTGCACATGTGTGCATAGAGAAAAGTGTTGATAAAGTATGAGGATACACCGCCCACAAAGATCACATCTTCCCCCAACAACAGCCATCTCCCAATGATGGGACCAACTCCAATGATGACACAAACTGCCAAGAATGGCATCAGCTCCCACACCCCAATGATGTAACCAGCCTGCAACACCAACATTGGCAACACTACCCAACAATGATGACACCACTCAAACATTATCAGATGCTCCACAATGGATCCACAATTCTATAATGACAGCACCTTTCCAAACATAATGTCACCAGCCAATATTGACACCACCCCAAACACATCACACCTAACAATGGAGCTACTCTCTCAATGATAATGCCAACTCCTGTCATCACGCCACTAGCAAACATCAAGTCAGGAATAAATCGTGAAAGTGTTTCCCCAATTATGTAAACATTGCAAAACACAATGACACAAGACAACAACAAATGCATCAAACAACAACAATGCCAGAGCACTAGACACAGGGCACAGAACCACACCTCAGGAAGAATGAACCTCTATGGGTCAGTCACAACACACACAAGCATAACAATGGAAATACTTTATTATACTACACTGCTTAAATGCATGTTTAGAAAACCATCAGACAGAAACCAAGATATTGTGGCAGATCTACAGGTTCCTATGTGCTATATATACCAGAAATTTGTCAATATCACATCTGCTGAACATAATTAGACCAACCATGAATTATTTGCTAGAACACTCCTGTATTTTCTGTTCCAACAAGAAAAATATGCATGACCTATAACCAAAAATCCTGAATCATCAAGCCCACAAGTATAATGTCCTCATTTTACTACCTTATACTGTAGCTGCTAAAAAATCTCGGAGCAGTTGCTGTCAATAATATTATTTTCTCTGTGATGGTGCAAAATTAGTGGTCACATCATGGGATCGTACCCTTGTGTATTTAAAGGTTTTTGGCTTTGCAAAGCTTTATCTCTTATGATTTTCTTCCCAAAATTGCACTTGTTCCTCTCCTAGTGAGGAGCTAGTGAATATTGATAGCAAGACTGGAATCCCTGATAAATGACCATTCCCTGGGAATGGTAATTATTTTGACTCTTTAAAAAACAAAGAACATGAAAAACATTCCCACATCTTTGTTGTTTTTAAATTTTATTTTTTATTTTTTGCAATACCTTAGGAATCATGTTGTCCCCAGTTTTTGGCCTAGCACCTGAACTATTTACATCATGTCTTACTCATGCGGTAAAGTACATGCTTTTAATCTTGAAGTGTTCTTCTTCATTCTTGTGACTGTACTTCATCTACAACATGTACTGAGTGTACACACTATGCTGCTTGTGCATCAAGCCAGGCTTGCTAAAACATCAGGGTCTTTCACCAAAGAATCCCCCTCACAGGTAACAAGTTGACAAATAAATTATGCCCCTTGTGTAAATTTTTGTACCTGTGGGCATGAGAGTCTTCTTCCCACATGGCTCACCCGGTCAAAATCACATGTACCCATTTTTCTGAAAGAGTTTTAATTTTTTAAATCCAATTTTAGAATCAGATCATTATTATCTTTCTGATTCCCACTTTAAAGGAGGATCTGGGGGCCAGCAACGGGTCAAGTATATCAAAAAAATCCATGAGGGAGAATTTTCATGGTATGTTTATAATTTGCATTTATCCCTTTTGGGGAGTCCAACAAATGGACAACTTCAAAATGTCTTTATAGATACAACAAAGCCAATCTATCCATATGGTCACAAAAATTGAGAACAGCCCTCTTAAAATGGACATGTCACATGGCCCAAATTGCAAAAGCCCAATACTGCAACCTCATGTCAAAATATGACAAGTGGGTATGCTCCTTGTGTGAATATATACTGATTCAATGAAGCATGGCTATTCGTCCCAGTGAGAACACATCTACACCACTCAGACAGCATTGAATATCAGACATCTTTCAGTCATGGCACTCCAAATTTTATCCTTCAGACAGCATTGACTATAGTATTGCCCTCAAACACTGGCACTCCACATAAAATCAATGTCAACAGCCCAATTGCAATTATGTGCCCCCGCACTTCATCAATGTTTCATTATAAATTGGCCAACCTTTACTTTTTTGTCAATCTTGTACACTCCATATGCACAAGGCATTTATGACATGTATTACTCATGTGGTACATGTTTTTAATCTAGAAGCATGCTTTGTCACTCTTCGGCCCTTTACTTCATCTATCCAGGTCACTCTTTTCAAGTTTCATGTGCAAGAAGTGCAATAAATACTCTCTGCAGCATTTACAATACTTCTTGCTCATGTGGTAGGAGTTTTATCCTGGATCTTTCACTAATTCCTTAGCACTCTACTTCATCTATCCCTGTAACTCTTCTTGAGTTCCATATGTAGTGTGTGCAACATGTTCTGCCTATTATACCAGGTTTAGGCCTTCTTCCACCTATCTCACTGTGTTTTATGAGGGCAAATTGGCCTAAATAACTTTGGCGGTAAAATCTTTCTTTCTATTAGGGCCAATGAGATAATTATTGAAGTAGTAACGCATACACATTATGCTATCTTCACATATTACTTGCTACTTTCTATGCAAATTCATGCATTGGAGTGTATATGTTCTTGCTATTTGTTTGTCAGCAACCGGCAACAAATCATTAGTCATTTCACCTCTACTTTCTCTGATGTCACTAGTCCAGAAAAGTGACTGAACAAACTCGGTGATCTGCTCATAAGTCAATGAGAGTTCAGTGTTCACACCATGAAGTATTTTTGTTAAAACGTGTGCATCGTTGACAAGATGTACCTTGTGGTCTGTTCATCACCACACCAGTTGGTCATTTGTAAAATTAAGTGACGTTAACATGGACACAGAAAAATCAAAACTTGGGACTTTGACATTTGATAGCAATATCTACTCTAACAACCTACAAATTTACAGTCAATCATCTAAGAAATGTGAAAAAACATGGACACTCTAGTACAATAGAGTATCACTTTCTTGCATTTACAAATGTGTTCATAAATTAACTTTCTGTCCCATAAGTCAGGCGACACTGGACTTGGTGGAGCTACCTATTCTGCAGGTACTGGTGAAGTCTTTTCCAAGCTCTTCCCACAAGCTAGTTTTGAATTAATTATTGATGCGGGTTAGAAATTTAAACACACCAGCAACAAACTTGAGGTGTTGCCATCCCTGATTGGGCATACTTTATGTAGTTTGTTTGGTACCTTGTATTGCCTCCAGAGTTTTCTTGTGGAAGTCACTTTTTGGGGGTCCTCTCACCATGACTGCATCTGTAAGCCCTATTACTCTGTGGTACTGGCACTCCAGCCTGCCTAAATATAATGTATTGTTTGCATCATTTCTACAGGTACAGTTAGTGGCTGCCCATGAGGAAGAATTTTTCAAATATCTTATGGCATCTCAAAATGAATGGGTGACAAAAGCATGAAATGTTCACACCAATTGCCCCTTGCAGTCAACATGCCATTTTGCTTACATGACAATTTTAATGAAAGAGTAAGCACCCCAGTGAATCATCAATTTCATGGGACAAGGTTATCAGTAGAGCAGATTTTAGAAGCATTTACTTTTATATCTAACTCATTTACCCCCAGAGCTGCACAATTAATGTCTATTCATTTCTTCACCCTTCCTCTTGCCAGAGCATAAAAATTCCAGTGGTACCAGTTGGCATGTCACTTGTCTCCAGAAGCTGCCTCTGTGTAAACAGTCTTGGCTGAATTTATCAGTGATGCTGCTCAGTGGATAGATGAGTCGTGTTGGTTTTGTCTTCAGGGCAAGTGTGATTCTTCATGTTGTGTTCATGCAATTCTTTCACTCTAGGAATATGCAAGAATGATGTATGTCACAGGCTTATCACAGGTGGGCAAAGGAGGTATTGAGTTCTTTGAAAAGTCATGTCAAGAATTCCTCTTCAGTCATGAACTTTCACTGCATATGGGAAGCTTGGAATTGCTGAACTCACAGTTAGGAAGATTGATGTACAGCAGTTAATCACTCATTTAGTGCTAAAAGAATGAAGCTCCCATTTTCAAGGATTAGTCAGTATAAGGGAGGAAAAACAGTCTATCCTCCTGTGCATTGTCACAATCACATCTGTCAGAAGCAAAACATCAGGGGTCTACCTCATGTGCAATATAAAATGGAGGTAGAAAAAAGAGAACATGTAAGGGGCAAGCATAAAACAATGACAGGGAATGAAATGGCAAAAAGAAAGTGAAATGAATGTTCAAATTGATGTAATGAATGCATTGTATGTTAATGATATCAAATGGGGTTTATTAGTAAAGCAATGTTCTGTTGGTTGGTATGGGGATTATTTAGTCTGTGGACACAAAGATTGCAAGGAATGATAAGTGAATGATTTTCTTTCTTTGTCATTTTTTGTCTTGGTTACAATGCATTATTTTGGTTAGATAGCTTTAGTTAGCAAGCTCTGCTTAGCAAGCTCTGGTTAGTAAGCTCTGGTTAGCAAGCGCTGGTTAGCAAGCTCTGGTTAGAAAGTTCTGGTTAGCAAGCTCTGGCTAGCAAGCTTCATAAACTGACTACTTATACAGTATCTAATAGCTTAAACAATTATGTATGATATTTTTAATAGCTTGCATGATAGGTAGTATTGACTTTAATTTCAAAAATGTATGCTTATGTGCAAATTTCCTCCAAAAAATGTAGAATGACTTGAAAACATCATATACGTTGGTGGAAATGTGATTTCTACTTCCATGTATACCAGATTTTTTGTAGATATGTAAAAAGTATGTTGTAATCATCTGTACATAAAATTGCACCCATGGTACCCTTCCTCTTCCTGTGCAATATGTGGTATTATATGGTATTAAGGCTTCTCCAAGTTTTCAATTATCTTGCTCATTATTGAAAAATGGGGAAAAAATGCAAAATCTCATCAGTGACACATCATTTTATTATGCAATTACTTAATGAATATGCATGGAATTTTCTTACCCATATCATCCCTCTGACATTTCATTTCTATAATAATAATTACTTTGACCTCCCTTTACCCTAATTTTTCAAATTTCGTCAACTTTCGCATTGCAGAAGCCCACTCCTTTTCACACCACATGTCACATTCCCCTATTACATATCTTTATTTATGATGTCTTCTTGCTTTCCCATCAGCAATATTCCCCAATAAGATCCACATGGTTTCTTCCTACAATAGTTCTCCCCGATTCTGTAACATTCAATGATAAGCTTAGTTGGAAATGTTTGTGTCAACAAGACCCCCCCAAATGACATGTCATCCCAACAGGCACCGTCATGTTTGCAAATGTCAAAAATATCGGCCCGACATTCCACCAAAAAATGCTCTCCCAACCTGTCAAACAACATGACAGCAAGACATCAGCCAAGATTTCACCAAGATGATGGCTGATTCTTGTGGACATAACCAAAAAACAGCAAAGCTTTGTAGAAAATTGCACTATAATGGTGCAATTTGGTGCAAAAAAAGCTGTGAAAATGGTATTGTATGCCTTAATTCATGCATATGTACCATTGTTTTCTTAAAGAATGACCATCATCTCCATTAGAGTAATGGCCCCATGAGTCATGAAAATGGCAGGGCAGTCATGCAGTGACACGCCCGCCGACACATGACCCAGCCATGCATCTAATCAAGGCGTTGGTGACATTTGATGTCAGCTGATTTTCAGCCAACATAGTTGGAATTGTGGTTGCACATGCTGACAAGTTGCCCAACATTTTCAACTCAGCTGATAAGATCTGCTGGATTTTTTATCTTCATTGTCCACAGGGGAGGAGATGGAGGAGGATGCCATGGTTGTTGATGTGTTGTTGGCATGGAAAGGAACTTCTTCATGCACTAAGATATGTCATGATATGTGTTTGACAAGTCCGCTAAACATGCAAGAATGCGGTATGAAAGGTTGAGCAATCATTATCAACAACATAATGGCAAAAAACCATCATTATCATTATTCATTATAATGTTTTGATAACTTATGCTACAAAAATACATTATTTTTAGACATTAGATCATTCTTTACTCCTAGTAGCTTTTTGTGTGAAATCTAGATTCTGCAAAATAACTCTTGACAAGGAAAAAATTGTTACATCTCTACGTACACTAGTCCAGTATTACACGCCACAAAGGAGGAGGAGTCTAGTATTTTTCATTGATTGTGATAATATAAGACTGGTTTCAGTCACGGCTAATATATTTTCAATTGCTAATTATTTTTGGCTACAATTGGAGTATACAATTCCAAACATTATGGCTACTGATAGTTGTTGTGCAGCCACAGTCAACATTTTTGACAGTTGTCATCATGTACAGTTACTAAAATGAAAGAAAATTATTCCACATGGAGCTATTTTAGGAAATTACAACCATCCATGCACCCATCGACTCATGTCACCCAACAGCTTTCAAAATCATAGAAAATCCCAGAATTCCCACATGTTCATCATAATTTTTTTAATGATTTTGCCAAATCCATGAATAATGCAGACTGCAACAAAAGCGCGGTAGTGAACTAGTGGTGAGAAAGATCAGGAATGTCATAAAAAATGTTTTATGATATTCCTCGATCTCCCTGAATGTTCAATATGATACCCTCTTTACATGCATCAAAATGCACAGTGCCGTATATGTGTGCAATAGACCAAATATCTGCTTGCACTGGTAAGCTCTAGGAGCTTCCACCTGGAACCTCCAAAAACTGTCTTCAACACTTTGTGCAAGACAAAGGAAGTACACAGGATTAAGATGTTAGTTTATGATAAACGAAATCCAAAAAGATGTTTTCTTTCTCAGAACACTTCTTATGGGATTGGCAGTTAACTCTCTCAACTGCCGCATCTGCATCCAATCTCTGTGAAGCACAGTTATCATGTAAATTACATGATAAACTTCTTGTTGTGGGGTTCTTTTTGCTACAACTAATTTAACTCATAAAAATCAGTTTACAACTTAAAAATTATTTCGTGAGCTTTGATCTGTTTCTATCCAAATTATAATGTTTAGAAACGGATTAGGTCACTCTGTAAAGATGGCAAAAAGGTCATACCAAAAAGCCTTCAATACCTTGCAGTAGCTTGGCTTCATCACTACCTGCAACAACCTGGAACCACAGGTCTTGAAGAAACTCTTTTCTTTCAATGTATTCAAAAGATCTCCGAATGACAGTCCAATCACATGTCAAGAAGTGTCACAGCTGCCAGGTGAATAAGCACAAAAAACTCAATGGGAAACAACTGCTAGCAAATCTTGCAATCACCAACCCCTTGGGAGGCATTATGTGTGGATGTCATATGACTTTACACCCTCAAGGGCAGGGACAAGACACAAATTGACTTTATGTGCATCACAATGATTGAGCCAGCAATGAGCCGGTTTGAAATTGTTGAATTGCTTGTATCACAGCAGAGGCTTGATATTCCCAAGGGTATAAAGGGGCAACAGGGCATAGATGCATATATCCAATCAACAAAACCCTACTTTGACAAAATGTCAGCCACAGTAGGCAACATATTAAACAGGACCTGGTTTAGTCATTACCCACATAGCCAATACATTGTCTATGACAACGGAAGTGAGTTCAAACTTCATTTCTAGATCATCCGGGATTCATATGGCCTAAAGTGTAAGCCAACCAGTTTGATAAGGCCAACAGAGTCAGTAAGAGTGACATAGCAGACTTTCTTAAAAACACCGCATGTGCTGTTTGCTCCACCTATCACACAGCACAAAAAACCTTGACAGGCACAACAATTTTTGGCTGGGACATGTTGTTTGATGTCCCTTACCTTGCCGACTGGACAAAATATGGGATTAAAGATAGAAGCAAACAGACAAGAGCACAAACTGCTTGCATTGACTGGAATTATCAACCCGTTGACAAAGTACTGCTGCATAAAGCCAGTATCCTCTGCAAAACTGAAAGCCAATATAAAAGTGATCCTTTGACCATCATGTCAGTTCATATGAACAGCACCATAAGGGTTCAACATGGAACAACATCTGAAAGATTGAATGTCAGGAGAGTTACACCATATTTTGATTAAATTATGTCACAGAATGTGCAAAATTATGTCACAGAATGTGCATCAATCCCCTCTCTCTTTCTGTATAAACACTTATGCTTTGTCATGTGCATACCATATTTTTCCTGCCTGAGAGTATCTGTAACCAGGAGGTTTTTCTTTTTTGTGTGAATTAATGCTTTATTGGTCCATTCGTGGGGGTGAGTGACATGAGCCAAGGATACTCACAATACCTCTAGGCCAATGAGGTATATGTATGGGTATGTAAGGGTAACAATCACCTAAGCTGTTCGGTGGACAAATTTGGTAGAAAAAACAATTGTCGTAGATAAGAGAAGTAGAAGCGGTTTCTTGACGATTGGAAATTAAGTTTATAAGCTATTCTATTGAAACAGAAATGAGGATTGC
>JALLPD010000804.1:0-14205 GCA_036940065.1 Cyclotella cf. meneghiniana
TCCAGGTGGAAGCTCCTAGAGCTTACAAGTGTAAGCAGATTCTTGGCCTATTGCACAGCCAGCAAGGACTATGGTGTGGGATTCGTTTTGGGCACGGATCATTGCCTGGGCAGAGAAACAGGCACATCTATGCTGTCAATATCATGGTTGGCTCAGTCAGAGCCACTGCATACACCATGTGTCAAAATGGGTTAGTCGCGACTGAAAGTGAAAACAGTCAACTTGGCAGCCATTCGAAGGGTATGCATACTGGACCGGGCCTGAACAGACAGTACCACAGCCTATCACTTATCATTGCCAATAATAGGAAGGCTCTAAATATCCTTGGCAAAAGGGAAGAGCTTGTCTGGTGAAAACAGCCAAATGGCATCATTGTCAGGATACTTTGCTGACTCTCCTTGCATTGCAGCCTCTGCACATCTCATAAAGGCACATTTCATAGTTGTTGAGGGTATCATCAATGCAGCCTGCATTGTTTGGTATGATAAACTAACACATCCTGCCATTGATACCACAGTTTGATGAAGGCTTCTAGATCTGCCAGCATGGCAAAGAAACATTGTGCAGGTGTAGAGGGTATCATTGGGGTCAAAACCCCATTGGTGTAACACTCACTGACTTTTAAATTAAAATCTTTCATATTCATTGTGAGCATGAACATTGCACCCTGATCATGGAAATGCACTATGAATCTCCATTCCAAGCAGCTGGATTTGGGATTTCCATTGAAAGGTGGCAACACATCATTCCTATCAACTGACAACCATGACCAGCTGCAGGAAGATACCTTCTATGTCATAGCCAAGTTGAATTAATGTTACTGTTCTAATGTTGAAAATGTCTAAAATAAATCTGTCAAAGTTTGGACTACACTTATCGACTTGTTTCATTGAGTTACTTACTTATGCATTGATACATGGTGACATTTTTTGTGCCAAACATCACTTGTGATTTCAGACTTCAGCGCACCAACATCCTGAACCACTGGTTCTGGTGATTTCAGAAAGCAGGGCATATTAATGTGAAAAGCTCTAGCTCTGACATTTTCAGCAATACAGAACACTTTATACCTTAATGTTAACAAAACTTTGACATGACTCATAAGTTTGGATACAAAAGAAGAGACATTTTTGCCAAATTCAGAGCTTTGCTGTTTAGGTTGTATATTCTTTATTCATCTCCTAGATCACTGTTGCATTCTGTACCACTTGTAATTGGGACCATTAGACACACAAGAAGACATTGAATCAAGACAACTCCCAAACATAAATATCACTAATAAAAAACAACATCATTGATAAATGTGCAGCTAGCATTGTCAAATGGGTCACTTCATCACCATCTATGGCAACATAACTTGCATTTTAGTACTTTCAGTTAATGACTTTTTCTTGTGCTGCTAAAGGAGTTGAAACCTCATCCAGGTATGACCATAGAGCTGAAGACTAGATACTTGGTTCGGCAAGGACTGTGCATGAAGATATCCACGATATTAGTACTCAATCTACAATTTAGTTGTTATTTGTTAACTAAGTTAGTTGTAGCCTACTTCAAACAAGCTTGGTGCAGACGAGGCCAGAATAGGTTACTACATATTGGGAAAGCATAAGTTCATACTCAAGACATAGTTTTGTCCTTCAGCGGTGAACTTTGTGACAGTAATTTTTGCTCAAAATGTCATTCTACGTGAAATGATGGCTCTTACAATCATTTCTTTTTTACAAAGAATCCACGCACACAATGCTCAAATACAAGATAATTTGTCTCCAAGCAGTTATTTGATGCCATTGCTTCCATAGATTGCCTCAAATGTCTCCTCCTTGGTTGAAACATTTTCGGGAAAGCGATAAACTAGCTTGTCAAGACCTCTACCCACCATTGTTTCACGTAAGCACTCGATTTTTTCAATCAAGCGAGACACCTCAATCCCCACTAGTTCACTCAGCGCGTTTGAATCAAGGGCAAATGGCTTCGGTAGAGCACCCTTTCTACAGATGTTCTTCCTCAATGGTTTAGCGAAAAGCTTTTCCACCACCTCATCGGGTTGCGTTACGGAGAAGTATCCAGTAAGTCGATCTATCTGAATTGTGCCACTTTGCAAATTATCCAATACCGTCTCATATGACTTCTTTATCATTCGTGGGGTGAGTGACGGAACAAAGTCAAAGATATGCTCCCACCGTTCTCCCTTGGCAACATACTTGAATGAATCATATACTTCATTCACAAGGCAGCGGATATTGTGATGTATCGAATCTCCTAAATTTGGAGTAGCTACAGAGTCGTACGATCCAATCAGTCCGCACTCAGGGGTCTTGCCTGTGAGATTCCTTGGAAGATCCAGTTGTGAAGTTGCTATAAGATTGTTATCAACTCCATGGTATACAACTGTCATGCATGGCAAAGGGAGCACTTCGTCCACGCCATACTCAAGATTGCGACGAGGCACCTTGCTCATGTCCAACTGTGGCAAGATGATATCAAACCCCTTCTCACGATTATACCCAATGTACCTGGCAAACTGAGCAGCAATAGTTAGACCAGAGGAGACACGTCTCGCCTGCTCATCTTCATCTCCAACATCTCCAGCATAGAAGTTGACAAGTGATGAAGTGTCCAACACAATGGCAGTGCTCTCAATGGAGAAACGTGCCATGTGATCAAGCACAACTACTCCGTCCTTGATTGCAAGTCGAGTGCAATGGGGATAACATTTTCCAAGCATTTTGTGCACAGTCTGAGCGGGGGAAAATGTCAGCTGGAAGATGGATTTCTCTTTATTGCCAAAGCTGGGAATATGTACTGACACGGTGCTTCTGGCTCTGGAGACAACGATTTCTTGAAGGTCGCACTTTTGTCCACTGTAGTCATACTTTTCTTTCCCTTCTTCCTTGTTGTTGGCCATGAGTTGGTCAATCTTTTCGTTCTCTTTGGAAAGGAACTGAAAGATACCAGAAACGAAGTCTTTTGCTACATCAATGCACCTTATTTCATCATCCATGTATTCCTCTCCCACCAAACAAAGATCAAAATCCTTGATTGCTCGATGCCTACCTAGCACAATATCCAAAAGACACCCGCCAAATAGAACAATATGATTGTTTTGTTCAAACACTCCAGCATGTTCCAGTATCTGGTAGGGCAATCCATGATTCACATCCTTGAAAATTTTGAAGAAGGATTCATCTGACTTGAAATTATGCCGATCGGTAAATCGCAGACGCGACGCGATGGTTGGTAACGTGTAGTCCCATGACCTGGTGGTGCCAATGTCGTGAAGGCCGTAGAGTGTATCTTCCTGAGTGTTGAGTAGGGAAATTAGTTTGTCGGCTTGGCTCGTCATTGTCGCGAATGTGGTGATGGGAGAATTATGCGAGCGAGAAGCAAGACGCAAGGAGCAAGGAGCACGTCACCCAGCATGACAAACGACGCCATGGGCACGACAGTGCCCTCGGTCGTGGACCTTCGGGGTCTTGATCTTGATCTATCGATTCATGATATATGTTGGTGTGGAGCAGAACGGAGGCTGCCAATTGCTATCGTAATGGAATTCTAGTTACATATTATGATATCGAAAATATCAAAGTTAAGTATGTACCATAACCTATTGCATCATAACTACCTGACGGGTACTTAGTGCGGTACACTACATTTTAAAAATTTTATTGAGGGGTACAATCTGAAACATCAAAATTTTGGCGCGACCCGAAAGTAATTCAGATAACAACATTTTGCATATTCCATATCATTATTTGCTCATTATACAATTCAACGCTTCTGTCTTGTGTCCCTTGTCATTGGAACCATGACACAAGACATGACAGAATCATCATAACACCCCGAAATTCAACGCACAAGAAAACAAGCAAGAGCGCACACACTCCAAGAAATGAGCCGCTACCAACGTCAAATGGGCCACCGCCCCAACATTCGCGGAGCCTCGCACAACCCCCACGCCGCTGATGAAGCGGACTCGGCCCAACGAGCCGCGGCGCTCCGAGCCCGCCGTCTCGCCACGTTACGCAAAGAGGCGGCGGCATTGGACGAGACATTTGGATACGATGAGTTTTCGTACGAGAGCGTCGTGGAGAGGAGGGGGCAGCGGGATGTGGATCAACATGGAGTGAGTGCTGCGGTGGCTGGGACGAGTAGGAGGGGATGGGTGTTCAATATTATACCCACTTCGCTGCCTGCCTCGTCGAGAGATGGTGGGGAAGGATTCGTGGGAGGAGGAGACGAAGATGGAGAGCAGAGCGCGAATGAACGGTCGGCACTCGAACTGTTTTTGATTGATGATGAGCAGAGGCGTTTCAAGGCTGTCGTTGTGTTCGAACCATATTTCTACCTTGTTCCCGAAGAGGATCCCGTATCCAGTTCCGGACCCGTTGGAAGAAATGTGGAAGAAACTAGAAAAGAGGATAGGCTCGATTTAGAATCACGGTATCAAGATCTCCTTGCCACGCTGCTGAGACTCTATCGCCCTCTCGGACTGAATCGCATTCAAGTAGAGAGAAAGATGGATCTGGATGCCAACAATCACCTTGGATCACGCAGCCAAACTCTGGGTGGAAGACCCGTTTTGAAACTCATTTTTGACAATGTCGATCAGCTGTCCAGGGTCAGGAGAGAAATTGCCGAGGTGCTTAGAAGAAACGAAGCGAGAAGGGGAGAAAGAACGGAGTTCATCCAGCAAGAAGTGGCGGTGGACCCCATGGACACTCTGGAGGACATGCGAGAACACGACGTTCCATACGTTGTCAGAGCTTGTATCGATCTTTCTTTGCGAGCTGGATGTTGGTACACACTTACCCCCCTCAAGAGCGGGGGAGTCTCTTTATCCGATCCTGACAATTTGAAGAAAGCAAATCCAAAGGTGCTGGCGTTTGACATTGAGTGTACAAAGGCCCCGCTCAAATTTCCAGATGCTGAGGTGGATTCAATATTCATGATTTCGTACATGGTCGATGGGCAGGGGTATCTGTTGTTGTCGAGGCATGTGGTTGGTGACGATGTGGCGAATTTTGAGTATACACCCAAACCCAAATATCCTGGTCCTTTTGTTGTTATGAACGAACTGTCGGAGGAAGCGCTCCTTCGTAGATTTTTGTCAGAGTTTCAAAAACACGGACCTCAGATCGTAGTTACTTACAACGGTGACTTTTTCGATTGGCCTTTTCTCGAAAGGCGTGCTGCCGTCTACGGATTGGACTTGCGGAGAGAAATCGGTTTCTACAATGCAGGAGGAGAGAATGCCTCCGAGTATCGAGGCAGGATGGCGGTGCACCTGGATGCGTTTTGTTGGGTCAAACGTGATTCGTATTTGCCCCAAGGTTCGCAGGGCTTGAAAGCGGTGACTAAATATAAGTTGGGGTATGATCCGGTAGAGGTGGATCCAGAAGATATGGTGAGGTACGCGAGGGATAGGCCAAGTCATATGGCGAGTTATTCGGTGTCCGATGCTGTGGCGACATATTATTTGTATGATAAGTACGTGCACATGTTTATCTTTTCGTTGTGTACAATTATTCCGATGGGACCTGAGGATGTGTTGAGGAAAGGGAGTGGTAAGTTCTTTTCTCGTCTGGTTGCGCATGGTTTCCGAGTCTTAGTGTCATGAATTGTATTACTAATGGAATCCACCTTTTACGCGTCAGGAACGCTTTGCGAGGCCCTGTTGATGGTGGAAGCGTGCACCAAATCCATCATTTGCCCGAACAAACAAGGCGACCCAATTGCCAAATTTACCGAAAAGGGAAATCTACTTGAATCAGAAACTTACATTGGAGGCAAAGTCGAATGTTTGGAAACTGGAGTCTATCGATCAGATATCGAGTATAAGTTCGATATGAAGCCGGAGGGGTTTCAGAGCTTGATTGATAATGTTGATCGTGATATGACATTCGCGATTGAAGTAGAGGGTGGGATAGATCGGAGAAAGATAACAAACTATGATGAGGTGAGAACCGGGCGCTCTATTGCTGTCACTGCATTGCCGTTC
This sequence comes from Cyclotella cf. meneghiniana, assembly GCA_036940065.1. Taxonomy (NCBI): domain Eukaryota; phylum Bacillariophyta; class Thalassiosirophyceae; order Thalassiosirales; family Thalassiosiraceae; genus Cyclotella; species Cyclotella cf. meneghiniana. Next base: position 5,999 of record JALLPD010000804.1, read on the forward strand.
ATTTCTAACTGTTTCCCCAACTCTTTTTATACCAACCACCAACACATTTGACTCTATAGATCCGAGCTGAAATTATCGAGAAGCTCGAGCTGCTCCGCGACAGGCCAAGCCGTATGGAAACTCCTTATGTCTACCATATCGATGTCGGCGCTATGTATCCAAACATTATATTGACAAACCGCCTGCAGCCATCTGCCATTGTTGACGATGCCGTCTGCGCCTCGTGCGAATTCAATCAAGAGCGTAACAACTGCAAAAGAAAGATGCAATGGGTATGGAGAGGCGATTACAACCCCGCCACGAAAGGAGAATACGATAGGACGAGGGATCAACTGACAAGAGAAGCTGGCGTGGATGCCAATGGCAAGTCGTTTTTGGAGCTTACAGAGAACGAGAAAGCAAAAAAGATTTCCGATCGGCTGAAACTCTACAGCAAGAACGCTTACAAGAAGACAAAAGTCACCGAGGAAATAACTCGTACCGACACAGTGTGCATGAGAGAGAATGATTTCTATGTCAACACGGTCCGCGAATTTCGAGATCGTCGTTATGAATACAAGAAATTGACCAAGGTTTGGGGAAAGAAAATTGGCACTGCAAAAACTCCACAACAAAAGAGACAGGCTGAAGATACAGCATTGGTGTATGACTCGTTACAAGTGGCTCACAAATGCATACTCAACAGTTTCTACGGCTACGTTATGCGAAAGGGTGCTAGGTGGCGCTCTATGGAAATGGCTGGAATTGTGACGAAGACTGGTGCAGATCTTATTGTCCAAGCCCGGAGATTAATCGAGCAGATTGGTCGTCCATTGGAGCTCGATACTGATGGAATATGGTGTATTTTGCCCGGTAGTTTCCCCAATATTTTTAGCTTTCAGCTAGATGACGGATCATCGTTTCGTCTGGAATATCCATGCGTCATGCTGAATGCAGATGTACATGACAACTTTACCAATCACCAGTATCAAACTCTGAAAGATCCCATTACAGGGACTTACGAGACAAGATCCGAGTGCTCCATTTTCTTCGAACTTGATGGCCCCTACCGTTGCATGGTTCTACCAGCCAGTACCGAGGAAGGCAAACTTCTCAAGAAACGTTACGCGGTCTTCAACTTTGACGGATCTCTTGCCGAGCTCAAGGGCTTCGAATTGAAACGACGTGGAGAGTTGGAACTGATCAAGACTTTTCAGAGTCAAGTGTTTGAGCACTTTCTCGATGGATCATCACTCGTTGAGTGTTACGCAAGTGTTGCTGATATTGCGAATCACTGGATTGATATCCTGGACACTCGTGGCGAAAGCTTAGATACAGATGAACTCGTTGACCTCATCAGCGAAAATCGCAACATGAGCAGGCAACTGGACGACTATGGCGATCAGAAGGGAACATCTCAAACAACAGCTAGACGACTTGGTGAATTTCTTGGAGCTGAAATCATCAAAGATAAAGGGCTCAATTGTAAATTCATTATTTCTCAACTTCCACATGGTGCTCCAGTAACAGACCGCGCTGTTCCCACTGCTATCTGGAAAGCAGAGCCTGCAGTCATGAAGCACTATTTGCGTAGGTGGCTCAAAGATCCTGGCATGGAAGGGGATGACTTTGACATTCGCAATGTTTTGGATTGGGACTACTACCTTGAGCGCCTAAATAATACCATCCGCAAAATTATAACAATCCCCGCTGCACTCCAAAAAGTCCCCAATCCTGTACCTCGCGTGCCTCACCCTGACTGGTTGCAGAGTACAGTTCGCAAAATGAATGATCGGTATAAGCAGAAGAGCATCAAGAGCATGTTTGGGGTTGTCAAAAAATCTTTAACCAATTCCAATTCTTCTTCTAATCAGAACAAGGATTCTGGGGTGCCTGATATTGAAGACTTTCAAGGGGCACGTGCTGGTCCCGGACGGCCAATTGTACACAGCATGGGAAGGCAAAGAAAATCTGCCCAGCCAACACCTAGCGAGGCCACTGGCGATGCAGACGAGGCAGTCGAAGAAACAATGGGTGCTACCGAGAATATGCCATACGCTAGATCCAAACTTTCGAGAGACAATCTCCCAGAATGGCTCAAGAGAAAGAAAGAACTTTGGCGTGCCCAGCGCAAGGAGCGTCGCAAACGTGCTTTAGCTTCCGACAGACAGCAGCTTCCATCGAATCAACCTGCACCCAAAAAGCCAAGACAGACACTAGGTTCTATGGAAGGTTATGTTCGCAGTGCAGCAGAAGCTTTGACTCAGCATGAATGGCACGTCATTGAAGTTCGTGAGCTGTCATCTTCAGATGGAGTATCTTCGGATGGCACTTTCCAATTGTGGGTCATGATCGGGAATAAGTCTCTACAGAGGATCCGAATCAAAATGTCACGAACAGTGTACGTTGATAGTAGAGTGGAGTTGGAACAAGGATTCGTTGGTCCTATCCTCGTTAAGCGCGTCGACAAGCGTCTACCACACAATAAGTCGAGTGGTATTCTGTACGAGGTCAGCATGCCTGAATTTATGTATCGGACAAGTGACTGGATTGAGCAGCTCAAGCCCAAAGATAGTAAAATTGACGTGAAATCAGACAACTTGAACCAGCTTTTCCAATCTGTGTATGAAATGGGAACGCCCCTGTTACTTAGAGCATTGATGCATCTCGGATCCGTTTGCCGCCCAAGTAATGGGAAGGATGCCAAGCCTGGAGCAGTTTATGATTTGTCTGAGTTGTCGCCTGTCTCTCGTCCCGCCGACGGCGAGTATTTGCACTCAAAGTTATCGTACAGACAAATCTTTCTGTACGAAAATCTTAACCACAAGAAAAAGTCTGGTTTGGTTGGTTTGTTCATAATGGATGCTGGCAGCGGCGAACCGTCAGACTTGACTCGACCTCAAGGATTCGATAGAAAGTCATTTCAAATGAGCGCAACAAGTCACTTTTGGGTTGTCAAACCCGGAGGGAAAAAAGGTCAAAAGAACATAACAGTAAGGCAATGCGAGGGGATGTTTGGCCAACTCCTTGTGCAGCTTCAAGAGCTGGCATCTCAAGAGGAAGGAGAGGACGGAGCCGATCCATCTCAGTACTCATGTCTTTCTCCTGATTCCAAGTGCGTAGTAGCAGGCTTGAACTACGTCAACGACGAAAAGGGAGCACTCAGTGGTGCTGATGAAGTATTAAAAACCTACCTCCAATCCAACAATGGGCCGACATTATTGCTTGTGAACTCTACCAAACCGCAACCTCAGCTTCGCAAGCTTGTTCCGAGCTGCAACTCGTTCCCCTTTGTTCTCTTAGCATTTCCTCCGGGCCCAGCACACAACCCATCTTCGTCTGTGCTTCCTTCATTGAACTGGGAGCCGACCGCAGTCCAACTTTGTCTCGAGGCGTATCTTCACATGGGTGTTGTATCGTTCCCCAAGAGAGTGTCCTCCTCTCGTTTTGCACAAATTCCCATTGGAAACTTGAGCAGAGACGAAAACACTACCATGTTCGACGTGATGTATGCAAGGAGTTTGAGTAAGAGCAGGTCGGTTTTGTGGGCGAGTGATATGCCAAGTAGTCCCGATCTCGGTATCAGCGCTCTGAGTTTGATTGGAAAGACTGGAACCGGATCATTCAGACCTCTTGAGACAACTTGTAATGACAATGACATTTGGAGCGACGACGATGCACTTGTCAGCCCAGTAATTCTGAAACCCGGGGCATACCGTTGCGTTTGCGTTGAGTTAGATGTCTTCGACTTGTGTATTGCTGCGCTTACTGATTCTACATTGGGTGCCCCTAGTCCTGTAGTTCCATCAAGCCAGACTTGTGCTCTTTTCGATACGGAATCCTCTGTGTCGAGTCACATTATATCCTCCGCTGCTCCACTCGGAGATGACATGTCCACAGTTATCTCGCTTCCTGTTCTGCGTGCTCTTATTCAATCATGGTTACGCGAGGCATACCAAACGAACAACATGACTGCAGATGATTTACTACATGATGTGTACCGTTTGGTTTCGTCACCAGATGCATTGCTGAACGATCCAGCATTGCACCGAGTTGTGCACTCTTTAATGAAAACAACGTTCTTAAGACTTTTGGGGGAACTGCAACGCCTAGGATCGACTGTCATTTCTGCCGATTTCCACAAGGTAGTTATTGCCACAAACAAGAATAATATCTACGATGCCAAGGAGTACATCGAGTTTGTCATTTCGACCATCCACAAGAGAGCTGGCGGCGAAGCAGGAGCGAGCCACACAGCAGAGGGGCTCGCTAGGATCTCTCTCCGCCCCAACAACTTTTACACCCACTATCTCTTTCTTGATCAGAACAACTTTGGAGCTATACACTTTGAACAACGTGAGATAGAAGACGAAGACGAAAACGAAATGACACAATTATTCAACTCCGTGGGATGTGAGGCCGGGAGGCAGTCTATCGTGCCAACTGTCATCTGCGGTTGGAACATTATGCACTATCTGCCAGACAATCTTGCTCAAGACTACTTCCGTACTATCATTGGAAGATTTTCCAAAGATGTATTCCGCAAGCAGCTCCAAATTGAACACAGCGAAAAAATCAAAATGACATCTGTTTCACCCATGTCAGTTGCACTGCACGATGAGGAGGAAGAAAACATATTCCTATCGCCGCAAGAGCAACTTCTCAATTACAAAAAGAAGATGATATCCAAGCACTTTGCAAATTACTTAACACGTGTTGTTGGTGAACTCCTCGAAGACGGTGGGGGCATAGAGATGTTCCCGAAGCTACCAGGATCTCATTTGAATCTCACTGATCCTGCATTAGAGTTTGTGAAGAGCGTACTCGTAGTGTTGAACTTGGATCCAGATGTCAAGCAAGAGGTGATCTACCTGAAAAAGAGCCTCTTTGCACAAATTGGTGTCCAGGAGTATTCCGAGGTGACTCAGTGGAAAAATCCTGCAGCTTCGTTCATGTTGCCAGATGTATACTGTTCAGAATGTCATGAATGTAGGGATGTTGACTTGTGTGTCATTTCCCCTGACGACGAAGAGACTGCGACAGTAAGTGTGGAACTTGTGAATGCGGTTCTTTTTACTCTTCCCTTCGACGACATTTTTAAAATTTTTCACTCTTTTGATATTCATTTTACAGAGACAATGGTTGTGCGGAGGATGCGGCAATCCATACAATGTCGATCAGATTGAAACCAACCTTGTAGACATTGTACAAAAAAAGTGCATTCGCTACCAACTGCAAGATCTACGCTGCACAAAGACACAGCAAGTTGCAGTGAAGGCCATGTCTCGCACCTCCGACTGTTCGGCAGCATTGAAGTTGGATATTCCACGGTCAGAGTTCTTGGGCCAAATTACTATATTGCGGAATGTTGCCAATTTTTATCAACTTGATTGGCTTTTGGAGACGGCGGAGAGTGTGTTGAATGGTTATACATAAACTATCAAGTGATTTTTCATCCGCATTATGTTATGCATGTGTACGTTGTTGATGCGATGATTGGCTCACTATTGAATAATTCAAGCAAAGTTAAGTTTCATTTCATGCCTTATTCTTAGCACTAACTATAAGTATCAGTCAGGGACGAACGATGCCTTTTTGTGGTAAAGCAATTCAATAGTACGTGACATCCCACTTTTTACCTCGGAGGCCTAACACCTTCTACATGAGCCCAAGGAAGCAGACTCTGCAGATAAAGTTGAAGCAAAGGAGCGTCTGTGTAAAGAGGTGTTCGACATTTGGGGAGAGTAGAATGTGTTAGAACTTGGAACCCACACATTCTGAATTTATTAGTTGAAAATCAAACTTACCAGGATCCAATATTTCCATATCTCCCAACTCCTCACCACCCCCCATTCCCATCAACTCAAGTAACCGTCCCATCAAACCTTCGTGCCCTCCATCCAACGGGATATCTTCCGGTCTTTGCCCCCTCCGCAGGAACCGCCCCCGCCGGTTAGGGTCAAATGCCATGGCGGGAGCAATGATGTTCGGATCCAGCGCAATGGCTTCTGGCGGCAATACACGGAATGCATCTTCGTATTCGGATGGGTCGAATTGTGCATAGCGAGCGCAAGCAGGCGAGAACCTGTCAACCCAGCAAGATTGACCGGCAACAGTTTCAGCAGAGGATGGATTCGACTCAAGCGTGTCACTGTCTCTATTGGACGAAACAATCCTCCTCTCGACAACGTTCTCTGCACAACGATACAGCCATTGAATCACATCATCCCCCGCCCACAACTTGTGGTTTCTCTGAACAAAAATCCTGACCAAATGATTCCCCGCCCCCCTCGTAACACGATCTTGCACAGTATCACCATCTGCGATGGCATCACCGAAGGTAAAGGAAGGGAGTACTTTTGGCCAATCGATGCGAAACGAGCGGTCCTGCGTATTCACCTTGTTCATAGCGAGTAGTTTCGAAAGTACGGATGGAAATCTCTCTAGTGCATCGATCAATGCCTCGTCTGCCCCTTGTTCTAAATTCTCATCACATTGACATCCCTCTCCCCTGGAAAGGCGATACAACGCCAAAGCATACGAGTAAGCCCATCCAGGCATATCACGCAGGCCACACCAATGATGCCTATCCGTCAACGGATCTTTATAATGAATCGATACCATTCCCGACTCCACTAATTCCTTGACAAACGCCGCCCCCGCCTGTCGACCGTCCATAAAATTTCGACACGCCAATGCATAATAATCCAAAATCAACAAGACACCCATGGGATCCCGCAGCGGATCCAACGACAAGAGGAACCGTGCCACCGCCAAAGCATTTGGAAAACATCCGCTCATACCTGACGTTTGCATGATTCGAAACAGGGTGGCAAACAAACCGGAATTGGGTTGACGATCTACATCGATCAAAATCTCTCGTACTCCGTGGTTGGTGTTGGGATTGTCATCATTGGCATTGGGCAGGATGCTCCCCGGCAAGGCCGTTTCGTACAAGTACATGGTCCTGCGTAACAAATCGTTGCCTTTGGCTCGATCATTGACATGATAGAGCACCATGCTCAATTGGAGTAAGGTTTCGGCATAGTGTGGATGATCTGCAACGAACATGGCCAAGGCGTTGGGATCTTCGAGTGTGGCCGTGGAGGCGCGGTTGTGTGTGTTTCGCGATCGGAGGAGTTGTTGGTAGGCGTAATGTTGTTCTTGGTAGGTGTCTGACATGGTGAGCGAGTACCACTTTTGTTGTTCTATTGGTATGGTTGGCACTTGGTTTGTTTGCTGGTGATCATCACGATTGCGGCTGTTGTTGTCATCATTGTCATGCCGGTCCAAACAATAAGGCCACGGAATCCCCCAAGCATTCCTCTCCTCCCTCAACACGTCCTCCGTCAACTCCTTCCATCCCAATCCACCCCCAACATAACTAGGCGGCTTGCCCCACGTTTCACGGGGTCTTCCAAACAAATATTTCTTGACTGCCGTTCGTTTTCGTCCTGCCCCTTTACGTGGGCGATTCGTCGCGTCTTCGCCAATGTTGGGAGCGCTGCCCAGCAACGAGCGCATGGCCTGATCCAAGTCCAAGGCTGCAATGTCGTATCCGTGAGACGATGAGAGCAGCAGCGATCGTAACGAGGGGACAGCTTTTGCGGTGGCGGCGGTGGATTGGGCTGGTTGCTGCGTTTCGTCATGGGGGTGAAACGACGAGAGAATGGCGTCAATGTCTTCTTCTTCCTCTTGTTGTTGTTGTTGCTGTTGTTGTGGTTTCACCGCAGTGGGTTTGGAAGGTTCTTTGACAACGACAGAATTGCTGCCGTCATGATGGTGGTCGTCATCATTATCGTCGTCGTCATTATCGTCGTCGTGGTCATCATCAGTCCCGTCGTCGTCATCGGAAGACGTTTCATCTTCGTGGAGCATTCCCAAAAATCTTCCCTTTTGTGGAGTCTCTTCCTCATCGTCGTCGTCAGAAATGTTTTGCTCAAGGAATGGAAGCGCTGCCTCCTTCTCTTGGCGAAGGCGACGAATGGCTCGAGAGCTCATGGTGGACAACCAGGCAAAGGAATATCTTCGCTATGGTAATAACAGGTAATAACAGAAAAACAATATGAACTGAGGGGGTTTCGAACGCCAAAGGAGGACAGAAGGAACCCGTATCAGGGTGTGATGCAATACCTTGAATGTTTTTGTTATATTTTAGGAACACAACATACAATAGGGGTTGTCAAACTTTTGTCTATGATCATTATCATGACAAAAACAGTAGACTC
>JALLPD010000805.1:0-14186 GCA_036940065.1 Cyclotella cf. meneghiniana
ATTTATAAAAAATGCTATTCACTATTGGCCTATCGGCCGAACTAAATCACAGCCTTACTTAGTCGCAGCCTTATCGAACCCCTCGCACATCCCAATGACTTTCATCTACACAGATCCAAACGTACCATACCGTACCCTAATACCACATGACAAATCACCCTCTAACCCTCTGACTCCGAGGTTTTGACAGTCGCCATCCTGACTTCTTACACATGGTGCTAAAGAAACCTATAATGCAAAATATCTGCGTCGCATTGACGGCTTGCACTGTATCAAATTCTTTCTTTGAGTTTCTTCCTGCTCTCGCAGCTGCATCACAATCATTTCCAGCCTATATCATTCAACGCCGCGCTTCCGCTACCTCAAGCAGCATCGACTGCAACAGTGAAGCAACTCTTGGCCCTTTCAGATTCTGCAACGGATCTACATCACGAGTTACATTGCCCAGAAATTTCGGCAGACTCACACGAATTAGGCCCTGTGGAATGTCCTCCAGCTCCGATGCAAACACCCACGATGTTGGCCTCGCCGATGCAGGCGAATCATCTCACAACAACCGAGACGAAAGCACTCAGGTTATAAACTGGAAATCACGCATCGACATATCAATCGCAAAATCTCGCAAAATTCGTGGCTCCAACTATGTTCAGATATCCACGGTGGATCATACAACCCTGGAGCCACGGTGCCGCACTGTTGTTTTTCGAGGCTTTATCAAGAATTTTCCATCTGCCCGTGATCCTTCCGTGGCACTAAAGTACGGAGATTGCGTCATGAAGATGATTACTGATTCGAGATCCAACAAGGTCAAAGAAATGGAATCGTTTCACAACGCCAACAATGCCGGAAGAAATAACGTTGAGATGGTTTGGTGGTAAGTGATTGAATGCTGTTCAAAATAATCATGTATTGGCGGGTGGGTCTTTGCTCTTCGAGTGCTCCTTTGATAGGACGTCCTTAGAAAACATAATATTGCGCTGATTGCCGTGGCAGTCTTTTATTCTATGCATTCTATACTTGCTCTCTGCCCTTCTTTTCGTGGCGTCAAAGGTTTCCGAAGTCCAGTGAACAGTACCGCATTCGAGGAAAGCTTCAATTCATCGGAGGCCAGGGATCACTGTATCCTTACAATGAATCGACTGATAGTATCAGTTACAACTGTGAGTATTTGGTCGAAGAAAGAAAGCAACAATGGGGCAATCTAAGTGATCTGGCACGCGAGCAATTCTACTGGGAGAATCCTGGTATTTCGTACACGTCCACCTGGGCAAAAAGAGAAGGCATACCAGCCGGTGGACGCGATGCAGAGGGCAGGGTGCTTCCACCACCGGATACATTCTTGTTGATGCTCTTGTACCCTTTTCAAGTGGATTATCTGCGATTAGGCGACAATTTTCGCCAGGTCGATAAATGGGATAATGGCGATGGACTCTTTGATTGCAACTGGACGTCGGCGCGGGTTAATCCTTGACATGATATTATGTGAACCATACTTAATTTTTATGCCGACGTCTCAAATATTCACTTTGTTTTACCATTGGGGTTATACGGCTGCTGTTTATCGCTGATCCACGTTTAATACGTGAATAGACAAATTAAATTCGAACCAACTCTGCTATATCAGTAACGTGACTACAAGTTGTATCAAAGCTTGTAGTTGACGACAAACATTTTGACTACCATTATCTACCACGGGCTGTGGCACACAATCCAATATGACAAAATCACAGTTGGTGCTCGACCCACTTGCAAAAGGACTCTAAATTTGAGGTGGAATGTGGTCCATCTGTCTCATTACTGTCTTTCAGAGAATCTAAGGAAGCAGCCTTGCTTAACTGGTGAACCAACGTGACCATCTGATGCAAATTGTGTATAAACAGTAACGTATCTGCCAACATTTCCTTAGCCTGTGTCAAATGATGGATGTAAGCCCGAGAAAAGGATGGGATATCCGTTGTAAAACCTTCGGCTTCTTCTTTTTGAAAGTGTTGATAGCCCGCGGGTCGCTTCGAAATATGTCGCGGACGGCATGTCAGGCAGGTGCACCCTCGAAGTATAGGTTCGCAATCGTTGGCATATTTTGTTTGAGTTAGATCAATCCGTCCGTGAACTGCAGTTGCAGATTTGGATGCGATCACTTTTGATTCACAGTATTCATTTGTTGATGACAGTGATAAATCCAAAACCGATGCCATCCCGTTGGAACTCCATACCCTAGCCAAATCAGTACCGATGATCGAAACGCCTTCTCTGGCTGCATCCAGTATAGATTTCACATCATTGACGGCCAAGACAAAGAATTGTTTCGGAGACTGTTGCGATGCTGAAGTGGATATAGACTGAACGGCACTGATAAGGTCATGCAAGAGCTGTCTCCTGCGTGTGGATTGTAAATGACAAGGAATCGTTTCATATCCGACTATTGCCACATTAGATGACTCTGCCAGAATGTTTCTACTGTCCACATGACCTGATGCGTGGTTTGCAGGCGCAAAACATTTGGATAGCACATGCCTCGGTAGAAACGATGAAAATATATTGATTGGAATCCACATAGAAGTGTCGTTACAATTGAAGGAATTTGGCATGGAGTTCTGAAGACGTGTAGCCCAAGATATGCATTTCTGAAATGATGTGGTGATCTTCTTTAAAGCTTGTTTTCGTAATGCTGCTGCTGCGCCAGATTCTTCATCAGACTTGCTCTCGCCGCCCTGTATCAACACATTGGCACTGTTGCTCACATCCAAGGAGTCAAATAATCCAACCGGCCCAGCATGATTCACCGGCGTTGAACCTTCAAAAAGGAGACTTGCAACGGCATTGCCATATTGCTCAGGAGTGATACATTGCCAACCGTGAGGCGTATCAATGGGTACGGAGTTCCGAGTACCGTTGGGTATTTGTTGTTCCTTCGTGTTGTCCTTGGTCCGTTGCTGTTTCGATTGTTTGGATTTCTGAATCTGAGGTTGTTTTGAAAAATATTTTTTTCCATTTTTTAGATCGCCTTCATCGATTTGTGCGGCGAAAGAAAAAGTTGGCACGATCATTGATTGAATATAGCTCGGTAGACGAAGATATCCGTGAATATAGGTTGATGGTTGCGTTTCTGTATTGGCACCAATGTCAGATGCGTGATGAATCTGTGAGTCTTTTCCATTCTTGTGAGGATGTGAGTTAGAATCGACGGCTTCGCAAACAGCGCGTGCTTTATCGGCCGTGAGAAAAGTATACCCCGAAGGCTTCTTGTTGTCCGTGGAAATGTCACGATATGAGTCGGCAACATTGCAATTTTGTCGTTTCTCTACAGGCTGAGCGGTCTTGATCTGTTTAAGTCCATCCCATGCAGGATCTTGTCGCTTTCGCTTGTTCGAATAAAGCGGGGTGACACATGTATCTTTCGCAGCCACGCCCAGAATCACATGGCGGCGGTACCATTGCCATTCTTCCTTGGAGGGGTCCTCGTCGTCATGGCTGAAAATCAAACGGATCAGACGAGGGGTCAAATGGGGTATGCAGCCATCTCGGGAGTGGAGGAGGAGGCGGAACGGAGGCGACGCGTCGGGAAGTGACATGGTGATATGATGTTGGGAGAGGAGGATAATGGTCAAAAGGGTACAATACAACTCAATACAATACAACGACCTGGCAACAATACAATGCCGGATGGTATTGTACGATACCATAATGTACACAACAATTCACGCCTACCGGAGTGTGTGTCAATCATGTATGGTCGGCTTTTACCTTCAATATATTTGAAATATACTAGTTTCTTTCTTCTAAATAGAAATGTATTAAAGGTAAAAAGGTTATCAGCGTCTGTAAGCCGTGGCGTCGCCACGCGCTGCGATGACATTTTTATATATTTTTTTCATGAGCACCAAGTCTTGTAGGGGAAGCCTGCGCCAGCGGACGAATTTGTACAAAGGAGGACTGAACGAATAATTCATGTCATTATGAACAGCTTCAACGGAAAGCGACCTTTCCAATCCATCGCGAATAAAATGGAGACGAGCGAATGCGGCCGGTACGTCCAGCAACGTGACGATTTTATGGATGACAATGATTCCAGCAATGTCAACGTGCCCGTTATCTATGAGCTGCAGAAGGCTTTGGATTATTTGATCACGGTAAGTTTTCCAGTTCCCTAACATACAATCGTACGAATTGCTCATAAAACTATTTTGGACTACATTGCATCTCCGAAAAATATTTCAGAGAAGCGAACATGGCAATGTTGAGGTCAACAATACACTCTCAAGTCGCCACAATCCTGATTCCAATATACAAAATGAAGCACAAACACATTCCTCAGAAATCAATTCTTCACAAACAAATGCTAATACGAATCATACAGATACAAACGACGACGAGACACTGCATGCTATACCCAATTTGATCAACCGCATACTGCTGGAACATTATCCTGCTTCCAATAAACGGGAGAAATCAACTCCCGACGGCCTTTCCAAATCTACAATATTGAATATCGACCAAAAAATCCTAATGACACAACTACTCATTGCAGTCATCGTTGAATTCGCCGAGCCCCATTTCCTTCGAATTTCACAGTCGCGACAAGACAACGGTACAATCTCAAAAAAATCTAGAAAGGAAGTCGCATCAGAATCATTCGGATCCAAATACGGGTTCAGCAAAAGAGCGGCGGCATGGGCAACGTCATGTCTGTCTTGTCTGCTGCAGACCGCATTGTCAACAGATGAATCCACACATATTCCGGAACTGGATGCACTACTTGGAGCTACCGGAGAGATGGACGGGATGAAAATAGAGGAGAGGATAAGGCGATCCATACTTTGTGGAGTGAATGGTTCGAGGTTGAATGATTTGGGGGATCTCTTTGATTGTGGAATAGGGGCCAGGAGAACATGATCGCATTAAACATCAGCACTAGATTTGCGTCAAAATGATTCTCGTAATACTGTATGCCTGAGAAATTATCCTTTTCATTATCAAGAGAAAATTCCTCTGTGATTTGCTTCAATGTGATGACTGTTTTGAGACTACGGTTGTTTCCTTGTTGACACAAGTTTCAGCTTGACAAGACACCTTTTCTACTTGAAAAAGAGTTCCGTCTGGAAAGTGTTTGGTGGAATATTTATGTGCGAATAATAATCATGCTAAAAGGCATGACCATTCGCCACCGACAGGCTATTCTTGTGGGCTTGAAGCACTTTCTCCATTAACCGATAAGAAATTGAGAACTTTACAAAGAGTGGGCGCCAAATTCTACAGAGTTTAAGTTTTAAGCCAAAAAGATTACTTGAGAGCTCTTCATTGGACACAATTCTACGTAAAAAGCGGGTTGTAAGTGACACCACAGTATAGGTTACAACACTTCTTCTGAGGAACATATGCATTTTTCTAGTGTTTTAAACCATTCATTTCATCTAGAACTCACTTGAATGGTTTCTACTTGCCACCAGCAACACGCGATATGTATAGGTCCTCATAAATCGGAGTGGTTGCGGAGTTACGCCGAAAAGCCGCAAAACTCACAACACATCATCACACAACATTGACCCCTACACCGTGCGCCTAAAGCCCCATCGAATATAAGAGTCTTGGCGGGAAAACGAATCCGTACCTTACATTCAGTCTAATAGGGTAAATGGCATGGATACCAATATTTTTTACCATGAAAACTGCACCGGTAGCTTTGATCACGGTACAAGTTAAATCGAAATGTATCTTTTAACATTTGTGGGTGCTTAAGACCCGCTTTTTAAGGTATGATTTTGTATGCAAAAACAAGGAAGCCTAGGGCACAAAGAATCCGTTTTTGTGCACCAATGCTCGTTAGTCGTCTCATGACTCCCTACAATACACCAAAAGTTTGTTTCCACCACCCTCCGCTCTACAGGTATTATTCACTCGCAGCTCATCGCCTCATAACGGCCATTATTAATATATCAGCACCGCCTTTCGTGCTCGACAGATCACCAGCACTCATCTAATCATGGCTCCTGAACGCCGCGGCGACGTTGAATTCACCCCCTCAGAGGAAGAAACCAGCTCCCCAAGCGATCGAGTCGGCAACCTCTTCACAGCTATGAAGTTAGTCGCCGCCTCTGCCCTATTCTACAGCGCCGGTTCCTCCTTCGCCCAGACCTTTCATCATATGAAGCACGAGTCCGCCGCAGACAGCGTCATCATAGAGCCCGAAGTAAGCGTATCGGCGCCGTCGAACAACGCGTATCAATTCCGAAGTGTCGAAATAAACAGGGATCATCGACGCCTTTCGTCCAAGGAGGACCCGCCTTCGTACATGAAGGACCTTTACGAAGATTTGAAGGCTAGGAAGAAGCTCATGGAGGAGACGCCGCCCGAGGAAGTCAAGTATTGGTTCGAGTACACTGGGCCGCTCCAGGTGAGGCGCATAGTGAATGAGTCGTGATCTCGTCCTGGCTTAACTCTGATTTTTTGGGGAGGATGAGGATACTTAAAATTCAAAGCATAGTTCATCCTAAGCTCGAAGTCACCCTTTGCTTGAGGACCAAAACATCATCAGAATCACTAATCTGACTCCCCCTTTTATTGAAACTTGTTCACTTTGACCTTGTACCTTGTTTCCTTCTCGATTGTATTCTTGTGTCTGTCACACTTGTATCTTCGGATGAATATTAACTCCTCTTTCTCCCTCTCGCAGAAATATTTCTATCGATACTCGCGATCTCGCAAGAAGGCTGATTCTTTCGAAGGCCGCGACGATTCTGGCGTTGTATCGTCGCGCTTTGTCGAAAAGCCGGGAGGAGGACGAGAGTACTCTGAGTTTTTCGCAAAAAATCCGAACAATGTGCCAAAGGATGAAATACCCGCTTATACTCGCTTGCTTGATAACTGTTTAGCGATGGGGAGTGAAAAAAGGCCAGATAGGAGTGCTGGGTCTGTCTGGGCGGAACTTTTTGCCGATGAAGACAAGAACTCTAAGAAAGGACCTTCTCCCGATCGATGCCGTATCTTATTTACACTCAACACTGTCGGAGTCAGTCGAGGCACCACCATGTTGTGGGAAACTCGTCCGCCGCTTCCCCATTCAGCAGAGCCTCGACCTTGGATCTCTGAACAGGAGACCGCGGCCACGCACTTGGAGAGAAACTTGCAGGAGATTGATGCAATGTGTGCCACTGGGTTGATTGCCGCGCGTGTGCAGGTTTTGGTCTGTGAACCCATACCCGGAGTCTGGACAGATTGGATGGATTCCATGCTGCCCAACTGTGGGGGTCGACCAGATCCCATGAAGGGAGGCCAGGAAAACGTGGAGCACCAAGTGGAGGAACGAGCTAGTCCTGTGCAAGTCGTCGTAACTGCCAATCCCAAGACTGCGGATGTATGTCACGACTTGAAGAGTGGATTCATGGAGCAACGTATGCAGGATTTGGTTTTGTCGCCGCCATATTTGACGGGTGCACAAGTGGAGAAAGATTTTGACCCCTCGGTGAAAACCACGCACAGGGATTTAGTCAGTAGCGATGATCATGATTTGTATGTTGCGCTTAAATGGTCCACATTGGTGACCACGAGAGGCGTCAACTCTTTTTTGCAAGCTTCGGCAGACTTGGCAATCGCGGCCGCTTCACGTGATTCGAAATCTATGGCAAAGGATGAGGAGGAAGACGGTGTTACTGTTGTACTGAGCAACTCTCCAACGAGTCCTTTCCTCATTCCTTCTTTTGTCCGCGTCTCGTATGTGAGCGAGGAGAATAACAAGGTAGCAAAGTGGAGGATGCACGGTGACTTCTTCCATCCTGCCGCTTGGGAGATTTGCAAAGATTCATTTGATATGTCTTGGATTCCAGAAAGCTTATCTGGTTCGGGGGGAGTAACCCCAGCGTGCCAAAAACGCGATGACTGCGGACAGTGGTGGATATATTTTGCGGAGGAGCAAATGCCGACGAGTCCTGAAATTTATGCCAATGAGGTCACAGCTCCTCTTGTACAGGGAGGCTCAAATTATATTTGGATGGTCACGGAAAGACAGCGGCAGGAACTTGTCAAAGTGAAAGTCTGTGTGAATGCCGCGGGAGACGACAAAAGAGCGAAGGAGGAATGTGGAGATTTTCCCCAAGCTGTGATTCCACTGGGTGACCTTGAGTCATTTCTTATGAACTTTACGCCGAACACCGGTAAGTCGTTCGTTTCTCGATCTCGACGGTGGGCTTTGGCTCAACCTGCCTTCATGTACTGAATCTCATCTGCGGTTGCTTTATTTCATCTACGAAAGCCCTAGGTAAGAAACACAGTTCATCTCGCTTCCCAGGATACTCTCGTGCAGAGGAACGAGCGGCCGATCGTGAAAAGGTCCGAGAAAGGAAGCAGCTCAAAGATCAGGAAGACATCGAAAAGGCGTTGTTCGACTACACAATTTATCCAGCAGCCCTGTTTCACAAGGATGCCACCATCAAGGCTGCGAGAGCAAGAGACTTCGTGCTCACTGGTGCCAAGCGCGATCCTGATGCAATTGGACCTCAAAAGGTAAAAAGTGCGTACTATGACGTAACCATCACCAAGCCACGTGAGGCAACGTCAGCCTGGTGCCAATCAATATCACGCAAAGGATTGTGTACCTTGTATGCTGATTATTTCCGCTCTTTTGTTGACGAACGGTGCTTGGAGGCTTGTGGGATGCTAAAGAATTGGAGCAAGATCGAGAAAGTGACAGATGAGTTGTAGAATAGTACTCTTACAGAAGTGAGTTTCATGTTGAATATTTGGCTAGATCATCTAATGATTATGGGCCTTCCGTTAGAAATCTTAAGTGACGAGAATTATAACAAACCTTGCATGTCATCGCCATCTGCTGTGAGAAAATGGTTTTTCACATTAGTTCGTGTTCTCCTTTGTTTTGTCATGGCCTTGTCAGCAGCCTTCGATGCTCCTGATTGTTTCGACATGAACAAACGTTTTTCCACTTGGCTCATACCGCCCGAAGAACTCAAGACTGCCCCAAAAATATCATGCAGAGTTTCATTAGTCATCAGCTGAACTTGGAACCCACCTTGGAGGCAATGTCGCACAAAGTTAAGCTGGATTATTTCCTTCCATGATGTCAATTTCAACTTTCCTCTTCTAAAGTTTACCTCTTCGGTTGGTGATTCATCATCAACAATGGTAGCCATGTAATCCCTGAATGTTGCGCGTTGCTCTTTCTTTGTCTTCCTGCTCATGTGATGACCAGACTCAACGGAGAGCTCTCCAATCCTCTGCTTTACTTCATCCATCAAGACTTCCCACTCAGTTCCATCCCATGAGCCTCTACGAAATCTTCTCTCGGTTACATTTTCTGCTTCGTCTTGATTTAGTCCTAAGTTCAAACGACACTCGTGTATGTAAGCAACACATTCACCGGCCGAACTCCTCAGTCCTACATCGGGTGACTCCAGACAACTAGCTAACAATGGAAGAAGGGTTAAACCTCGTCCTTGACTCATAGCATCGTCCTCGGCATCTCCTGCAGCGATTCGTGCATCATGAAAAGTGGTCGCCAACAAGGCCCACGAATCCAACGCAGCAGACCTCAATAGTGGAGATACTTTTTCACCACGAAACTTTTCAGCTCCAATCTTTTCGCACAAATCCATAACTGCCGAACAGTCCCTTCCATTCTCTAAACAATCAGTACCGCAAATAAAGTGCATCATGGCCAAACACCTTAATGCTGCACATCGGACTTGAGTTGCCCTCCCGGTTGCATTTACGACCTTCTTCAATGGATCATTCCAGTTTTCGACCACATCATCTCGATCTTCACCCAAAACAACACAACAAGCCTCGAGCACACGACATGCAGCATACTGCTCTGCAGGCGTAGCATTTCCACTCCCCCCTCGCAGCGATGACATGCACGCTTCGGAAAGTGACTCCCATCCATTAGATTCGAGTATTTCTCTCCCTTCGTTTCCGTCAGCATATTGCGTGACGCTCCTGAAAATGACTTTGTAAGCAGCTTCGCGTTTTGCAGATCGTTTTTCGGAAGAAAGAGTCGACGCTAGGGAGAGGCTATCCTGCAATTTGGATCGACGGACCTCGGATCGTGATATCTCATCATCGTGGTTTTCGTCGTCTTGATCTCCTTCTTCAAAGTCGTTGAAGCTGTTTGCTTCAGAATACACCGAGCTTCCTCCCGCGATGCTAAAGTCATCAGGAAGCTCCATGTCGTGAACTTCACCATCGACATCATTGTCATCGTTATTTTTGCCTTTTTTGGGCTTGCGTTGTTTCGGGACGGCGTCTTTCTTTTGTCTGCCGTGACTCACCATGATGACGACGTATTGAAAATGAAAGTAGTGGCAATTAATTGTTGTGGGTGTGGTATGCTGCAGCTGTAACAATGAAGTCCAATTATTGAAGGAAGAGAGATAATTAATTAACAGTGCATGATGCAAGGTATGGTATGAGTATGAGTATGGTGGCATGGTACAATACGAAACAAACATCATCACAACAAGACATCCATCCATCAGCACCGATCAGCATACCGTACCATACAGAGTCTATCTCTGTGCAGGTTTTGTTGGACAAAGGGAATAGAAAACGGGCGAAAGGAAGACCGTGAGTTGACACCAGGATGTATGTGTATGGTACCATACGTATCGTACCTAAGTGGCATCACTATTGTACCTCGCGCTAGTCACACGCATGCTCGGAATTGTATTATGTACGATACAATTATACCATACCATGATATATTTATTAAGTTTGTACAATACTATACCATACCATTCATTGTGGAAAAATGGTGATTATGGCCGAGAGCGCGTGACAACATTATTTTCTTTACTTTTCCGAGATGATGACACTATTGTACCGTACCGTACTCTATCCTGTACGATATGGTACACGGTTAATTAAAAAATACGAACGCTGGGTATGGTAGCTTGCGGTTGTCAACCATCAACCTGACACCTCAAGCCCTCGCGCGTGGGTTTCGTTATTCAATCGTTCCCTCTCTCCATTTATAACCCCGCATCATAATCATGAATAAACCGTCGTCATCGGACAATGGACAGCAAAAGCTGTCGCTCGCAGCGATCGTGTCAATGGCCCTCCTCGCCCTGCAGTTTGGAATTCAACCATCAGTGACTAAACGGTACACTTCTCCCGAAATCATCAAGAGCACTGTCATATTTCTTCAAGAATTAGTAAAGTTGATTCTCGCGGCGGTGGGCATCTCGCTCTCGTCGGACGGCTGGGCCAAAGTGACCGCTGGGTGGACAGTGTCGTCTTGGCTTAGGCTCTCTCTTCTGCCAGCCATGATCTACCTCGTTCAGAATATGTGCTCTCTCCTGGCGTATCAAAATCTAGATGCGATTACCTACAACGTGCTCAACCAAACCAAGACCCTATCGGCGGCGCTGTGTTGTTATCTCCTACTGGGAAAACGACAGAGCGGCATGCAAATGCTGGCATTGGTGTTGCTGTTGATGGCAGCGTTGGAGATGGAGGGACTTTTGCCAATGGATGCATTGTTACCATCCTATTGGACTAATCGGACCAAAACGGACTCTCAGTTTTTGCCGCCTCTTTCGCCACGGAGATTCACTCACGGAGTCATACCCATTTTGGTTGCATCGTTCTTGTCTGGTCTTGCTGGGGCAATCACACAAAAGAGTCTCCAGGGTGAAAATCGAAACGCTCTTCTCTTCACTATGGAATTATGTGTGGCATCCATACTTCTCTTGCTGATTTCATTTCTGAGAAGTGATGACGGAGCACAGATTCAACAACGAGGATTTTTTGATCAGTGGACATGGTTTACAATATTGCCCATTTTGACTAATGCTGCCGGAGGAATCCTAGTCGGATTGGTAATTAAATATGCCGGCACCGTTCAAAAGGGTTTTGCATTGATATTTGGGATTTTAATTTCGGGACTCTTGCAAGGGAGTCTTTCGAAAGAGGAAATCGCGGGTGGTGTTTTGGCAGGGATCAGTTTGTGGATGCATTCAACATACCCTTACTTGGCGAAGACGAGTGAAAAGGCGCCTATCGTGAATGGAGTGACCACTTCTAAGAGTGCAAAAGTGGCGAATGGTGGAAGAAGAGAAAGAAAGTCTAGAAAAGAAGATTAAACTTTACTTTCCGGAAGTCAATTTCATGTTGCGTTCTTATTTCATCATGTCACGTATCTAACTTGAAAGCATTATTGAATAGAAATGAAATTATTCCTTGACAAAACAAGGTAGTTCTTGCAGTTGAAACTGGGTCTTGATGCACCCCTGTACTGGTATTGTGAATATCAGGATTTCGGAACACAGTGAAGATCATGCTCCTCTGTATGATTGTCTGTGAAAGGACATAATGAGAAATTCACTTTCGTCAAGACATTTTCATTCTGTCAGATTATCTCACTCAACATGATAAACAAAAAATTCAGTTAACAGATGAGTCTTTGATCATACCTTGGTGAAAAAGAAGTTGTAGATGGCAGAGTAACTGCTCGCCAGCCCCTGTTCACGGCCCAACAGGCATAGGGCTGTTTTCAGATTTTACATTATTACAAGTAAAAGCTGGAATTTTTTTTGAAGCAGGGATAGTGAGGAAGGGAATCCCCATACATAATGATGAATGACAAGATGGATATGTGGTAGGTAGGAATAAAGAGGAAATATAGCGGAAAGTATGAAGAGGAACACATAGAATAAGGTTTAATAGGCATCAAAGAATTAGAAAGTTTTACATAAAAAGACAGAGTTATGATGTTTAATCCCAGTACATGTCATTAATATGTTGAAAAAGAACAGGGATAGAAACACAATTCTTATATAAAACCAGCAGCTTTTGCTGCTAAGATTGGATCCCAATTTGCAACTTTGTAGCTTGATTCATTCAAAAATCGAACAAACGTAAGCCATGTAAGGGTCTTTTTTCAAGTCTGTTATGCATCAAAGTGTATTTCTGTTTCCCATTAGGAGCAATAGCCAAAGATTATTGCGCTTTTTAATATGAGACAACAGAAAAGGACAAGCGTGTTCAGAAAGAGAAACAAATAATTTATGAATAGTTTGTCCTTGTTTTTTTGGAATAGTAATGCAAATCCAAGTTCAATAGGAAAATGATCCCCTGTAGGAACTTTTGATGCTTTTAAGCAAAGTGGTGTCCCACATGCTGATAAAGATTCATTGTTATATTTTATGGTTTTTGGTATCTGTACAATGACTATCCCATCACTTGTGAATGATCCATATTTTTATTCATGTCTGTTTATTTGTTTTGATTTGTTTGTTTTATTTTGTATGCAGTAGTTGAAAGGTCACTACAGGAAAATCAGGATAAAGTTTGACATTGATGGCAGTTGGAGGTGTTTCTAAATCCATAGTGCCTCCAATTGGTGTCAGTTTTATCAAGATGACAAGAAAGTTTTTTCATCCCAAGAGTTCAATGCTAAAGAATACCCCCTTATATGATTTCTGGTAGTCATATTGGCATTGAGATTATGTTATGGGTAAAATATGCTGGATGCGTAGGAATAAAATATTCATAGAAACATGGTTGTTTTTCTGCATGTATACTCCGTTAATTATATTTTATTCATTTTTTAATTTAACAGCTTGTGTTTTGAAATGCTGTGCCAAAAGTTTTGCTATTAATGCATTCAGTTCTTGGCATTCATAACTTCACACTACAATTGTGGTACCATACAAAAGAATCAGTTAGATTATGAGCATCAAAGTGTGACAGTGTTTGGTACAGTTGAAAGTCTGATGAAGTTAATGTAATTCCTGAATGTATCATGTCAAGATTTGCTATTTGCTATAGATCATTTGTACAATGATATTGCATAGATTATTCCGTATGACCTGCTTTTTGAAATATTTTAACTATTCTTTGAGATAGAGTTTGCTCTTTATTTCAACTGTTAGCCATCAACATTGACCACTCTCACAGGCAGATTTTTTTAAACCTGTTTACAGTGCCCCAAAAAGTTTTTTAAGGCTCAATTCTATGGTACAAGCATCGGTGCAGCTGCAACAAGAATGAGTCACGCAAAGGTAGCCCCTGAGGGGCTTGAGCCTCAAGAGTGTGTGAGGAATGTGGGTAGGAGTAAGCCTCCCATCCCATACATCCCTGAGAAGGATGTGATCAAAGAGGCGATAGACTCCAGTGCCAATACGCTGAAGTTGACATTGCCCCACAAGGTGGAATTGCACATCCCTGTTTGGTCA
>JALLPD010000806.1:0-14209 GCA_036940065.1 Cyclotella cf. meneghiniana
ACCAATCTCCTGAGTGATCCCAGGGTGTTACACATTCATGGTTTTGCTAGTAAATTTGTATAATTTCTTTTCGGACAGTAGAACCCAATTAAACTCATAATTTCAATTTCACCACCAAAGTAACTCGTTTACCTAGCAATGTTTACTTAATTCTTTTTTACTACAAAACAGCTCATGACACTCCTTGACCACCAGATTTTTTGTTGTTGTCACCAACATAATATAATCTCACATCTGTGGTAATAGACAAATCTCACACCTGACTTTGCCAAGCTGACCTGTCAAAGAGGGACAGGAGGGCCTGAGGCATGATCAAAGAAGAGGTCAACCCAATAACTGTCTAAGGCACACTCAAATCTTACCATGTCTACAGCTAATGACATCATAAATTGAAGGTGCCACATCAGCAACATGACGCTATTTCTCTGAAGTGGGTTTTGAGTGCTATGCAGGCCTCAGTTTTTTGTGCTTTAGAACTGATTGACTTCAGACCCTGAACTTGTAATTTTGTCCCGCTGACCTTAGTTGCCATTTTTTCATCTCTCTTCCTCAGGAGCACCCCAATAACCACATTCACAACAAAGGATGCAACTTGATCAACAGCTCCTCCTGATGCCATGAGAAAATGAAGACAATGATCTACTGTCCATGGGAACATGCAATAACAAGAACTCTTTTCTGGACCCAAGTGAAAACTCTGCTGACAATATTTCTAACACTTCTGTTGCTTCATTTGATTCCCCAGGTGATGTTTTTGATTGCTCCAAATCCCCGCCTGCATCCCTACAATCATTTGTCATGGATGACAGTAAAGTATTGAATCATTTAGCTAGAATGATCTTAAATTATAAAAAAATTATACATTTAAAACAACTATAATAATAAATCCTGTTGAATTTAAAGCAAATATTAAAAAAGGTTACACTTCAATTAACGACACTGGAAGTTCTAGATGTAGGATGACTCTGAGATGGACTATTATACCCTTTGTTTGTTATGTCTTGATGAATGATGTGCTGAGGCAAGTCTGTTGTGTGTGAATATTTTTGTCTCAGGCTTTGAATGCACCACCCATCAATAAATTTTCCACCATCTAACAACTAATCCAATTGATCATCTGTAAAATTGTAATTCAATTCTGCATTGCTGTCCAAACAATTGAACCAATGGAAATACAGCCCTCCTTCTGCAACAATATGCATACTGTCTTGTGCATCTGCTGGTGTTATCACCTCTTTCTCATTGATGCAAAAAATGTGCAACTTACAAATGGAAAAATCATAGATGTGGTTTTATCAAGGAAGATGTTGAGTGGTATGGCCCTGCATAGAATTCCAAATCAATGGACTAACATCCTGAAAGCACATTCAATGTTGATGCATACCTGAGATTGAAAAAGTTAAACAAATCTTTTGTCCTAATCTCTGTCACATTCCGAAAGGGCACACACATGTAAGGAGAATTAACATATGCATTGTCACCAAACAGACACAGTCCTGGATGAAGGAAACCCTCCATCTCAATTTTCTCCTTCAACTTAGATTGCCCAAATGCAAAATAATCAGAAGGGGAGCCAGGGAATCAAATTTCCACATCCAAGAACCAACATGATGAATCACATATTGCCTGCATGTTAAGTTCAAACTTTTTCTTTCTGCCACAGAAGAACTTCTTAGGACCAAAGCCACAAAGGTCCACATTAGCTTTATGGGGTTTGTCAATCCAAATTAGAATACCATTGATAACAATCAATATCAATTCAGACTGCGACTTAAAACCTTGGGCCACAGTGATTTGATCCATATGAGTAGAAGGAAATGAAATATTCATTTGAGGGCATTGGTGAATTGCATCAACAATTTGCCAGACACTTCTTAGAGTTTGTCCTTTACAAACTCCATGATGGCCATCTATGTCCAAAGGATCACCACCTGCAAAATAATGCAATGCCATGCAAAGTCAAGACATTTTGATAATGGATCTGTTTGGAACTCTGTGGGGACATTTTTCCTCCCCAGTATTTGGTAGGATGGGATCTAACATGTCTAAGAGGCAAAAAGCCTCCTTTCCCATTCAATCCTTATGATGGAAATGATCATCACCCCTAGCAAGAATGTGAGCATGCACATCAAGATGGATTATCTTCTTGTTTTTGGGCCTTCGTCCCTACCATGTTTTGGGACACAAGGGAAGAAAAGAACATTTGATGCCCACGAACTTGTGCCAATGTGATCTGAGTTATTGTTGATACATCAGTGGTGTAGGTGTTGTTGTTATTCATCTGCTGATTTTGGTTGATTGATTGATTTGCAGTGAAGGATAGATCCTATGGGATTATCCTATGCAGTTCTGTAGAATTCTTGATTTTATTTTGATTTTATTTTCAAATCATCATTGCTACTAGAAATAGCTCATAATTCAATCTAATCCATAATCATCACCACCAATTAGAATCCTAGTCCAAAGAGATCAGGACATTTGGATCAAAGTAACTAGAGTCTCTCAACAAGGAACCAAAACCCCTCCCCAAAAGGAACAATGATGAAGAACAACCAAGCACAGAAGAACAACATCAAGTTCAAAGGCAGGAATGGCAGATCCATCAAACTGATGACGAGTCAAACAAAGGCCATTCTTATAAGATCAATCAAGCCAATCAAAATGAGCACACAATCATGACATCATTCAAGAATAGCAAGGATGAAGACATCAAGGAATTGATGTACACGTTCCGAGATGGCAATCCGCCAGAACTTCTACTTGAATTGGAAAAGCAACTCCTCAAACTTGGTGATGGATATGATCTCTTCGAAGAAGGAAGATGGAAAGTCCTCAGTCAAATTGGGGGAAGAGCACTTGGAGGACGGTGCAAGAATTACTGAAATGACATTGTCAAAGGAGCCTGCAACCATGGTGCCATCAACTCCAATGCCCAGCAAAAGAAATTTAAAAAGTTGATCCAATAGGTCAACTTGAAATACCTCAGCAAGGATGCCATCGAAAAGCAACATGAGGCAATGGAATATGGGGAACTGAAGTATGATGGTCATGATCATGCCAGTATTGTAGAACGACTTTTCAAAATCAATGATGATCTTGAACTTTTCAGTGATCTAGTTCACAATTTCTTGATCCCAGAAATGGCCCAAGATCATCCCCCATAAATTTGAAGACCACTCCCAGCCTCAAGTTCTATGACAAGGGCAGTGATGATCTGCATGACAGGGACAAAATCATTGATCTTTGTCACAAAATCTCAACTATACTGCAAAGAGAACAGGATACGAGTAGTCGCAACAATTTCAAAAGCCAAAATGGCAATAGAAGCAGAAACAACAAAACAACCTCAGGCAGCAAAAAGATCACAAAGATGCAGCCCCATGCAGAAAATATGACGGAGCTCACCAATAGAAGGATTGCCCAGATAAATGGCGTAGCAAATCCAGCAGCAACAATGGTAATCAAACTTTATCACAAGGATCAAGTTCTTCAGCACAAACTTCCACCTCAACCCAAAGATCAAGGGGAGAGGTGAAAAGCACTGAGAGCTAACATCCCTCCAATGGCTCCCCAATGGTCTACTTTGATAGCAACCAGGAAACTGATGACAACTTCACATGCAGTATCCATGTGTCATGAGGTGAATAAATGGAGATTGTTACAAAAACTATCAGTAAATGTTGGGACCTCCATCCCATCACCATCATCACATTGCATACCTTAAAAAGATGTCTGTTAATATTGTAGGCAATTTAGGATACCCTTTATCTTATATTCATGTATAAATACATTTATAACGTGGACTTGTTTTGTAATACGGAATCACTAGCTTTTGTGGTTTTGTCTGACAAAGTCACGGGGTTCCATATAACTGCCCCCATTCATGCATAAATGCTTAGCTACACATCTGAGATTCACATTGTATTTTAATGACCACAGGTATTTGTCAATGAATAGCGGTCATTGGTATGTTAAGTATTATGTTGCAGTCAATTTGTTCATAATAGGTCAGAGGTAGATGTGTTGATGATCGATTTGTGTTAGCAGTCACTTTGTATGATATTGATTGATTAAAGCATTGATGATCACTTTTTCCTGAGGGTGGCTTTTGTGTTGAGGGTTGCTTGGCATTGATGGTCACTTTGTGTTGATGGTCACTTTGTGTTGATGGTCACTTTGTGTTGACAGTGGCTTTGTGTTAACAGCGGCTTTGTGTTGATGGTGGCTTTGTGTTGATGGTGGCCTTTTGTTGATGATCACTTTGTCACTCTCTTCAGAGTTCAACGGTATTTTCAGAGATACTTGGTACATACATACAACACACAATGTGATTTTACAACAAGCATAAATGTCTACTTATGTATGTAGGCATGCATGTACGTACATAAATACTTACATCGTTTCCTCTGAAAAGTGGTCTACCAGAGAAAACATGCCAACAAAAGCATGATACCAACTAAGCAGTAGGCAAATCAAAGTGTAGTAAGCTTACCCTATGCTGTTTTGCAAGGAAAATATACTATGTAGTACATACCTAGGTAGGCATGTTGATGTCGAAGAAAGAATGATATTACAAAATCTTTTGCATTGCAATTAAATGGCAAATATTGCTCTGCTATCCCTACATCAGAAGAGAATGCTACAAGATGCTCTGTGTTATCTTGGTCTTGCACAATAACAGACACAACAATAATTTGTCTTGCTAATCATGTTGGATGAGTCCTGTTCACTTCGCCAGATACCATTGTCTTCATCCCATTTAGTGTCAAGATGTCCTTGAAAGCTGTGGCATATGGTATCTAATGGGTACTTTTGACTTTTAAGAAGAGAAAAGTTCTTAAATGAAGGTAGATACTTATCACATTTCACTCACCACTTTGTTTTGAGATCAGCATAGCTCTTGGAAAAGATTCCCTCTGAGAGGTAATCCTCTGTGAATTAGTCTGCAAGAAACAATTTTGGCAAGGATGAAAAACTGTTTGCATGCTGCTTTGTGACATTCATTACATACGTCATGGTATTCAATTTTTAGAAGGGCAATTATTTGTGGAGAGGGAGACTGGTGTCATTAACTGCTCTTTGCAGTGTGATGTCTACATCAAGCATAAGAGAGCATGGACTATCGCTTTTTCTAGGTCATGATGATGACTTACTTCTGCATGAACCCTTGATCACCCTATTGTATATGACTCTTGAGACAGCTGAAGAAACACAATCATACAAACTTTATATGAATTGGATTGAATATCTTTATTTCAACTTTCACCAAGCATGTAATCATAATGCTTTGTGAGGGTATTTTATAAATGATTTAGGTGTTACCTGTGTTCTCCTTTGATTTATATCTGTGAGTAAGAGAGGAAAGGCCTAACAACAGCTCCCCAGCCTTAAATTGATTCATTTCATGAGGGACGTTAAAGAACTGAGTGGACAGTGTTTGAGTTGATGACACAGTGTAGATTGCTCTTTTGGGACACATGAGTCACTAGAAGCTGCCGACAAAACCATGGAGATTAGAAGGGCAAGCATTGTCATGAATGTACATCATGCTGATTCATATTGAGACATTCACTTCTGGGTTTTTGGGGTTATCTGAAGACTCTAGATGGGATACCAGATTGCTAGCAAATGAAAAAAAGTGGGCCTGTTGGATGTATTTCAATTTCAATTATCAAATAACATTTACACTGTGGATAATAAACCAGGTTAAATGACAAAGGTACAGAGTTGAAATTATGTTTTTCAACTGGATCATACTCATACATCCTTTTCGGTACTATGTGTCTTGTTTCTTTCTCATTGACAAAATGTATCCATGAGGATAGGCCCCATGGGTCAATTACTGGCAATTGAAGAATATCTTAACAGACTCAGTCTGATCATGATAATTGCGAGGAACATTCATCAATCTTTGTCTTGCTTATACCAATGAGAGTAACTGTTTCAATGTTGATTGTACCTGATATTGTACAAAGTGAATGTCCACAAATAAGGTCTACTCACATCAACTTTTTGATGGCCTGCACAGGTAGACTTTTATGGGCTCTGGCCTGATGCTTCATTTAAGTGTTCTCAACATTTTTCATGACCGTTTTTTACAAGTTATCTTATTGGCTTTTTAGTCTTCATCAGTACTAATTAGTACAACTGTAATACAAACCCATCAATGCATATTTGTGATGATAAACACCCCACATACATGATGAAAATGTAAGGATGTTTTTCAATCATGCAAAGGTTTGGATGATTTGTCAGCAATGCAATCACCAAGTAACAGTAGCAAAGACCAAATGGTCTCATAAATTAATCACCACCTCCTTTTGTTGCTATTAAGCAGTGGTGAATATTTACTTTTCTTCCACACAAGATTTTATCAATCTGTTGCAACCATGGGAATTGAACAAGACATCACAGCAAGCCTCAAGAAATTTGACATCACCAAGATCAATGACCAACCAACCAATGAAGACATGAACCAACTCACATGCCAACTAGGAGCAATACTTGCTACTCCCTTTAACCATACACATGATATGCTACCTCCATTCCTGTCATGAGCCATTAAAACTAGTAAGGATTTTGGTAAGAATACTGAGATGTCTGTTGGTGGTGAGTACAGTAATTTTTATTTATGAGATTATTTCTACTGTACAAAAATCATGTGCCCGCCACCGAGCAAAACAAAATTTTGTGTGTAGCACCATCATGGTGTAATGTTTCTCCATGAGCTCCTAAGTAATTTCTACATGCCACTGGTACAGTATGTGGTGTATTTTTGGATCTTGTGTCTTTGAACCTTCAATATCCAAAATACCTTGTGTACTTTTCCTTTTTGACAAAAGGGAAGATTTCAATTATATTTTAAGTAAAAAGAAGAACTTAAAACATATGCTACTCTTGGCCATACATACTTGGCATATATCATTACGTTGTCAACATCAAGAGAAGTTCACATCCCCGAGATGCTTTCAAACTGTGGAGGATCAATATGGTTCAAGAGAACATAATATATTAGCCAACAGCTGTTTTTGAAAGATGAAAAATGGTATGCACATGCACATTAATAATATTGTAATGTCATTACCAGATCCAAAGAGTAATTAATGTGCAGAACTCTCATGAGGATCCTCAAAATAACATAGGATGCCATCTAGTATGAATCCAGACCTTTGGTACACAAAAGAGACAGACATCAATATTTGTACCTTTTAATAATTATAGTCAACAACAAGTATCACTTGATATTGTTCACATGTTTGTAGCTGATCCATTTGGGCAACTTTTCTCATGGATACATATAAGCAATAGGGAAAAAGAAAGGACAAACACTCATACCAAGGATGCATGAGCCAGATAACAAAATATATGTACAATAAGCTCTTTTGTGAATTAGAACTGGTTTAATATCCATATTGTACACTCATTGTGAAAATCAAAGTGCAGTCTCAGCACTCCATTTTCTTGCAATATGCATACAATTTGGCACCCAGTGTAAGTCAACCAGATTCTTGAAGAGTACAAACCATAAGCGAATATCTTACAAGACATCAACATCTATCAATTCATGGTGATGCTTGACTTGCTGAACAAATAATGCTATTGTCAGCAGTTTGTAGGGACATTTTGTGTTCCTAACAAATTTCTGTATGCCATTCACTCTATAGCCTAAATGTAGTTTTGCAATCAAAAGATGGAACTGTTGTTTGGCATTCCATTCTTGTACACACATACACAGTCAATAGGAGACATCAGGCAACACCAAACTGACCTTCATACATCCACTTGAAGATTTATGGTCAAATGGTCCATGAAAGCAATGCAATAGTAAACTAATGTCTTTATCCCACACAAATATTCAGTCTGTATAGAAGTGATACTTGGACAATCACAAATCATATGATAAGACAATCAGGGTGTCATGCAGAAGTAAGCCATATCATTCTAGCTTAGGGGAGTACTCAAATAATGGCTACATTGGCCATCACAGATTCCCCTCTCCACAAGCAATTATACTTCAAATTACTACATAAACATAAATTAATGTACCATAAGTCACAAGTAACTCAAAATTTTCATCCTTACCCATAGGGGGGGTTGTAATCAGTTTTTTCCTCATAGAGGGTTTATTTTTCTGAAAGCCATGCCGATTCTCCAATCACAGGGGCAAGTGAGATAGACCAGTTATCTACTTTGATGTGTAAGCTTCATGAGCTTCCACCTGGAACCTCCAAAGGTCCTAGTCATATTGTACAAACAAAGGACATTCAAATTTGTAAGATATTGTTTCTCAGAAATCAATACATTAAATTCACATACCTATCAAATATGTTTCACAAAAACATTTATCCAGAAGAATGTTTCTTCTCGGAAAACTTCTCATGGGATTGGCAGTTAAAGAAAGGATCAGTTAGTCTGGGACTTTGTAATAGTTGATTCCAATCAGCCGATCAGAATCTGTAACAGAATTTTCAAGGAATGACATTTTGTATTGGACTTGACTTTGTACTGTGAGTCTGAGTCCAGTCGGATCCAATTGGCCAATAGTCCAATCCAGATGTTTCCACGAAATCTTTATTTTCCTGCTACATCTTCAAGTTGTTTAATAATTGCCTGTCACATGAGATTATTTTTTGCCACTTTCCCACCACATCATCATCCTGTTCAATAATTGCCTGCCATGTCAGTTTATTTTACTCCACCTCAATATCCCCTTGAATTCCCAAAACATATGACTGATTGGACAATTGGATTTGGCAAGGATAAGAGTGTGCAATTGGAGCTCCACTTGGACTGTCTGACTTGTGACTGATCCAATCAACCAATCAAAAAGACTCAGTTCAAAGTGATTCTAGATGGTTATTTGGTCATACAAAGTGATTGATCTGTAGTGCCAATCAACCAATCAAGCATATGGGACTCACTCTGATCTAATTGGATCCGTCAATTGTGCCGAAAAAAATCCCAGCCTTATTCAACTGCTCCAGCCGACCACCAATCTCTTGCCAGATCCACGGGGTGTTGTGAATGAATGGTATATCTAGTAAACCATACATTCTTCATTTCAGTAAACATATAAAAATCATTTTGCACCAAGCTTCAGCCATTTCTACAAAATATTAATGTGTCTACAAATGGCTTAAGCCACCAACTTACAAACTGCCTGTACAAAGCAGCTATGGTGAGCTTCCTTTTTTTCACCATTTCCTGATTTTCTCATAGCAGTACTTTCTCACTTAAAGTTCTATCCTTTCCATGGACTCACCCTTCCTCTCTGCATCCTCACTCCTCAAAGCATCTCAAATTTTCCAAGCATATAGAATATGTTTAGCCAAAACTTACCCTTTATTTGGTTTAATAATTAGTGAAATAAATTAGATCACTGATGTTACTGCTATGTAACTAGAATATTACTTGAAAATGACTAAATTACTATCAGAATAATACTGCTTACTGCACATATATTTCTGTTTGCAATCATAGCATCTGTAATTCCTATAAGTCACATTAGGTTTGTTAAAGATTACTGTGGGATTCCAATCACTGCTAGAACCACAGTAATATTACTGTCTAGCCCAATGAGTAGGAGTCCCTGTAATGCAACAGCACCTAGATCATACCTAGATAAGGGTTTTTTTGGGTTCTGGTTATGAGTCCTGGTATTCTTGTCTGGAACCAGTGACGTGTTCTCATTCAGGACTTTTTAAGTCAGAATTCATAACTTATGTAGGGATGATGAATGTCATAATACATTTTACTAAGCACAATTTCATATCAACAAAGTAATTCTATATCACCTCAACTGAGATGGAAGCACTTCTTATTAAAGGAAGCAACACCTTTTCATAACCAAATGTAGATTCATCAAACCAGCACTTTGTCTTTTTGTGTTTTTTCATTAGTGAATCATAACATCACCATCAACCCATACAGTCTCCCAATCAGGTTCTGGATCACCATTCTCAGCCAAAACAGCAACATAAAATAACCTGCTTTGGATTACTTCACCTGTTCAAACTCTGTGGTCACATGCTGAATGCACAATGAAGCACAAGGATTGTAGATTGCTTCTAATGGAACCAAGCACATTACTTCTATCCAACTCAACACCGGTTTGACATGGTAAAATCATCAATCACATCCTTAACAAATCCACACTTTGATTATTTACTCCTGTCAACTGATACTTGAAAGCGTGCATTTTCAACTGTTCTTGTTTTGAACAATCAATAATTGTATGATCCAATTAACAGAATCAATAGTGAATGGCACCACTAGGCATTCCATTAACAGAAACTGATAGTGAGTTGTTATGCAATTCTCATGAAAAACCAATGCTCTGGATGTTTCTCTTGATTTTTCAATGCTATTTTTGATTAAACATCATGCCTGGGCTTCACACACAGTTGCCTTGCATGGCAAGTGCAACTGAATTTGGTGCATCAGCTGGGAATACATCATTGCCATTTGTGATCATAGTACATTGGATTTGTCTACACTCATGAGATCTTGCAGTTTTAAGACCAAACTTGATATCTTGAACTGTTGCTCCAAACTGAAGCTATTATAAGCACCACAAATGGCTGTCAACATGTTACTGACTTGCTTCTTATTCTGTCGTTTAATTCCATTGGTTTGTCTTTTCAGACATGCTAACTTATTGTTATCATTTTTGGTGACAATCTTAATCTCTACAGATCTGGGATCTCCCTCTGATGCAATGACTTTTTCTTTGTTACAGCCCAACAATGACCAGATGTAATTGCATGTTGGCTCTGACCATTCATGTAGTGAACCTTCCATATACTTTTTGTGAAAAATGGCATTCCTGAAATGAATGCAGATCAAATCCACCCTTCAGTTTAATCTAACGGAGGCACATATCCCATTCCTTTAGTCTTTCATAACAACAACATCTTTTTTCCTTTGTAGTGAACTTGAAGGATAGATTATCAGGATATTTATTGGACCTTGCTTTAAATGAGTCAATGGCATGTGCCTCTAGGACTAATTTACTGCCGGCCTGCAGCACTGTTTATATTGTTCATAATTCGGCATACACATGACAAACGCAGCCTCAATTAAATCTTAATTCAGTTGAGTATTTGGTGAATTATGAAGGTTACTCAACTCAACTTTCATCTACTGACACACAACAAACAATAGAAGAATGGTTCTAGCACTGCAACCTTTCTGTTGTTATAATAGATCTTTTATGACCTGTCTGGAATGTTCACAATATGTGTTGCCACCCTCTGCCACACCAGGATTGAGGAATGGAAGTACACTCCAGTGGTTTT
This sequence comes from Cyclotella cf. meneghiniana, assembly GCA_036940065.1. NCBI lineage: Eukaryota > Bacillariophyta > Thalassiosirophyceae > Thalassiosirales > Thalassiosiraceae > Cyclotella > Cyclotella cf. meneghiniana. The sequence continues at coordinate 11,298 of JALLPD010000806.1, forward strand.
GTTCACCATAAGCATTTCCATGTATAGTTCTCTGTTGCCAAGGGTGTTGCCAAGCCATAGGATGAGTAAATACTGGGCTGTGTGGCAAATTCATTCAAGCATGACTCCATAGTACCATTCCTTGGGATGTGATTTTAAAGAAGCTTTTGTGCAGAGTCTAATGTTGCTTCATAATCTTGGTGGGATTCCACTTTGACCATTTTGATAAGTGTCCTCGTAGTATTTCAAAACCACTTTTTCCAAACATTTTTACCAAACCAGAATCCAACAAGTGCCATTCATATGATGCATACCAAGCATTGATAAATCCAATTTATGTACAAGTGTTTGGTCAAAAAAACATCAGCTGAAACAGCTAGTACATCAGATAATGGACAAACAGGGGCACATTCTCCTAGAAATCACAAGCAAATTGATACATATTTCTCTCTTTCCACACAAAATCCCCTCACATCCAATGCAAATGTTCATAATTTCATTATACATGGCTACTAAGAAGTATGGCCAAAGCACTGTGTTGATTCCCCTTTTCATCATATCTAAACCAATGTATTAACCATACAATTTGAAATTATGCTGCATAGTAGCAGTCATCCACAGCACACTTGATGACCTCTTTATTGATTGGCAAAGTTTAGAATGAGATCTCCTTCTGCAAGTTTGTATGTAATACCCTTTGCCTTGGATTTAATGTGATCAAGATATTCAATGAACAAGAAGATGGCATCATCTTGATTGTTGTGAGTGTCAGAAACCTCTAACCAGAGGGGTTGTAGAGTTGTAGGCTTTGTCATCATCAAGAGAGACTTCATTATCAATTCAATGAGCATGGTACTTGAATAACACAAGAATATTTCGTTTACACCAGTAAGAGTTTCACTATTTTTACTTTAGTATTGAACACATCATGCTTCGTGATGTATTTTAGTTTTGGCCACACTGTTTGCATCACTGTTTTGATCAAACAACTCTCTAGTTTGCCAAAGTTCTCCATGTAATTACATAAAGTGAAAGCTGCAGAGTTTGGAATATTATGCACAATTTTTCACAAATGTTGCAGTTTAGTGAAATTTTCACCTGTTCAGTTGACACAAATCACAATGTTGAACACAGTCAGATACAATCTTGATTGGTCTCTCCCACCTCTTTTTAAAATGTCATTTGTTGATGGTGGAACCACAAAGCATATATAGCTCAATCTTCAAAGACAATTATTTGAAATGAAACAAGCAACCTGACTTCATTGATCCACACAAATATTCATGAGTGGTCCTATCAGGTCTTAACACAATAGTGATTCTTAATGTCAGCAGAATGGAAATGGAAATCCATGTAATTTGGCAAGTAACTCCATTGCTTCAACTAGCTGTTTGCAACTAAGCCGCACTTAACCAACTTGGAATAGCTTGAATGCTAGATTGTCAAAATTGCAATATTTGGGATTGTAATCACTGGAAATCTTGTCACTTAATTGGAAAAATTTTGCAGGTCTTACCTTGTAATGACAGAACCTGTTTGATGAAAGGTTCCATCATGTTGATAAGCTATGGTTTCAATTATTTTCAGAGTCTTTCCAAATTCCATGGAAATAGTCACATCAATAGGTAAACATGCTTGACCATTGACACTAAGAGATCCTTTACTGTTGCCATTGAAACTATGAGATCTTTCACAATCATCAATTATAGGACAAGTGTGGTTTTTGGTTGTGAGGGAGGCCATTATGTCATCAATTGTTCCTATTGCCAAAACACATGATGAAGGAGAGTTATCATGTATTGTCCATGGGAGAACATACACTGCTGTCATCCATGGTTGAGTCCTTTTTAATGGAAGAAAGACAGTGGCAGGATGCAAGCCTGCATGGGTGTGGCATGGATGCAGACAGTGTCAGTGTGTGCCAAACTCTGTAGGATGTTTTTTAGAAACTTATGTGGAACTTCATATTCTATTGATGTTTGTCCCATTCAAATAATGTAAGTGGTCTGGATAGCATATGTAGGAAATGTGGTGGGAGCAAAGACTGGCACAAAGTCTTGCCTATTTTGCCATTGTCTTATCAGACCATCTGCTCATAGGTTAGCATGACTGGGATGGAGTAATAGAATGCCACTGATCTATTGACCTAAGCCAAATGTTGGTGTAGGTTTTATCTGGTGAGAAAACCAAACCAGCAGCACTACTAGATAATAGTAAAAAATAATAATATGGACTGGTGCTGTGTGGCTGTAGGATTTGTTGCCAAATTGGGTTTAAGAGGTTAACAGACTATAAAAATGAATTGGTGACAAAACACAGTTATCATTTATGTATGATGTAAATGTGCATGATGAATATTTTTGTAGTATGTTTTCTACAGGTATCTTGTGGTAGGCTGAGGAAATCTGTAACAGCCTACACAAATTGGTACATGATGTGTTAACAAAAAAGAATGTTCTGCAGGGAACATATCTTTCTGACTGATTTGTTATCTTTCAAATGGTCTATCTGTCATCAATTTTTTGGTAAGTCTGTTGATCGTCCATTGATCTGGTTGTCATTTGTCATCCACTGGACACATTCCACATGGAGCTTGTTCATGCATGCTATGCATGCTTTCATGTTTCTTGTGTGCACAAGTTTTTTTCTGGTCCAGGGTTTGATCCCCTGACCTTGTAGCATGATCCTTTTTGTAGGTCCAGGGTTTGATCCCCCGACCTCCCCACATGATCTTTTTAGTAGGTCCAGGGTTCAATTCCTGGGCCTGATTGCCTGTTTCAGGCCCGTAGTATCTTTGGCCTATGTCACTTGCCCCCACAAATGGAGCAACAGGTGGTACCACAAACAAACAAAACTCTTATTAGAGGTAAAAAAATTCTCTGCATGACTGGTGACCCTTGCTGTATGGGGAAGTAGAAAGGTATCTACTTGTG
>JALLPD010000807.1:0-14183 GCA_036940065.1 Cyclotella cf. meneghiniana
AACCCTAAACCCTTAAACCCTTAAACCCTAACCTAACCCTAAACCCTTAAACCCTTAAACCCTAACCTAACCCTAAACCCTTAAACCCTAACCCTAACGCTAAACCCTTAAACCCAAACCCTAACCCTAACCTTAATCTCACGAAATTCGTTAACCCTAGTTTTTAACCCTTGTGAGTGTCAATCTCATTAACCCTATTGATTATCCTTAGTGGTTCGCGAAGCTAGTTAACCCTAATGATTATCCTTGGACATCAATAATATTAACCCTGATGTTTAACCATTACAAATTTATTTTTTTTATATTTTTTATTATTTGACTTAAAAAAATCAATTTTAAAATATATGACTGATATGCATGGGATCTATATATATTTTTGCACAGTTCACCTATAACACTGTTATTACAGTTTCAATATATATGTCTGAAGTGCATGATGGCTGATGTTTCATCCCAGCCATAAAAATTCATCCCAGAGTTAAATCATTTCAACCATGGGGAATTTATTCTCAGACTTCATGATGGCAATCGGGCGGGGTCGCTCTGCTGTTGTGCTAGAGAACGGGACAGACAGTGTTGCTTCTATGGGATTGCGATCTGTCAACACCTTATCTGAAATACTATAGGATAATCCTTGATGAACTTAAAATTCTTATTATCATTTAAGGAATTAATAATATGTAAAAATAACATCATGATAAATATATAATTACATTTGCTATAGATAATTTTGATTTACGAAGTTAAGTTTTCAATTTCTTTTTGTGAGATGTATACAAGAATGTATGCATTCTGAGATATAACTTCTTCTGTTCTCATTTGCTTGATTTTTAAATCATCAATTTCATACCACTGTTGGCAGCGTTGTTTCAGAAATATTGTGTAATGTCCTGAGGTGCAATACTCACCTATGTGATTGATGACAGCGAACAAAGTATACTTCGTGTCTATGGTATTCTCCGAACTTTCTTCGTCAACTAAATTTGGGATAGCGAGGTTTTCAAGTGGATACCGCACCAATGTTGTAATTTTCTGTGATAAAAAGTTGAATCGCTTTAGGTTGAGTATAAATATAGGACGTTCATGAATAAGGAAAGATTTTTGTGCACGTCTCCTCTTGTTGCATTTAGCACACATCCAGCCATCGGCCAATTGTTCCCATTGGAAGAAGTTAGACAAGCAATTATCCAGAGAATTTCCGGAAATGTCAATTTCGATGCTTGAGCAGTAATCATTCGTATTTGAAGAAACGAATTTGCATGAGAGACATCGGACTCGACTGACAAGTGTACTTTGAAACCAAGATGAAATAATATTACGGTTCGATATTCTGCGGTCAATGCTGATGCTCTGTATAATTTTAAGAAGAAAATGATGTGCGTCGTGTTGGCGGTTGTCATTGAATTCTTGGAATAATCCCATGGTGGCTATTTCTTTCTTGAACTCCAAAATGGATATTGCATCGTTCGCCAGAGACATGGATTTGAAGAGTTTGAAAAATGCCATGGAGATACACGTGATGTCATGTTGAGGTAAATCAAACGAAATGAATCTATTGTTCTGGCATAACATGTTCCTCAAACGAGTCAGGCCATACATCAGCTGTATGACAACGTTCATGTAACACATATTGGATGGATTCCTGATTCCTACGATATGAAGGACATGACTCGATGCTTGAATGACGTTCCTTTCGGTTTCCTGCCTCATGTTTTCCGTAATTGAAGTTTTTTTCTGAATTCTTCTCCTCTTTGATAGATGAAGAGTAGACCCCTGGTTGGCTTCCAATATCGCAGGCGGTGGATACCGGATGCTCCCCTGTTCATTGACCTCATTGGCAAAGCGATTATATCTGGGATCATTGGTCTCATGAGATTGTCTCAGACGTTCTTCCTCATTTGTTGTTTCCCAGGTAAGTTGGATCATCCATGGGGGAGTAATTTGAGAACCAGACATCATCACGGATTGAATCCATTGTCGACATTTGGAATTCAAGTCGGGTTCGGAGTGGATCTTCCTCATAGCGTTGATGAAGTTAGACAACACCTTTGATTTAAAACCAACATAGGCGTAAAGCAACATGTAAAAACCAGATTCACATTCTTCTGGATGTTTACCCTTCATACATGAGGGGTAGTATTTTTCGGGAGTGGGAGATTCGGCTATAAAAGAATAAAGTATATCAAGGGCAGATTCACTATCCTGACCAGGATGGTGAACTATACAAATATCCCATTCTTCGTTGTCGTCTATCCCGAAATATGAATATCAGTGCGGAATGAGTTATTCCAAAGTGGGATAGATACAGAAGATTTTTGCTTCGATCAGTCACTTTGCTGGACTTGATAACGCACATAGGATATTCTGGTCTCCATTGGTAATCCTCCAACATTTCGTGATTCATGAATATATTGGCATCGTATGTTATTTGGATTGTCTTCAAATAACTGTCAAATGCGTTCGGAGATATGTGAGAAAATTTCCCGGTACTTGATAACTCCATGCACCATGGTTTTTGTGAAATAGAGTCGGTGTTAACCTCAGGAATGAAACATTCCGATCGACTGTGGCCGGAATACAGATACAATGTCTTGCTGCGATCAAGAAGCCTGACAAAGTTTGGGTATTTCTTCACTTCTATCATGTTTGAGAGAGTGTTGTGCGCGTAGAAAAAGGTTTCTTTTCTTCCGTCGATGTGACTGAAAACGCCAAACATCAAATTGTGATGCTTGAGACAGAGTAGAGGACACAGCAATTCGTGGGTCATTTGATTGTCAGGAGTTTGGTGGAGAGTATTTGCCAATAAGCGGAGAGGATATCCCAAAATGGGGCATTGGGAGATGACATTGGAGTGAAAACATTGAAACTGATTCAATGTGCTGCAGGAAATCTCCAATAGAAATGACATCACTCCAAGACAGTCTGATTCCCAGTTTCCTTGATCGGAATTTTCGATGTATCGGTGGTCTATTTCTTTCAGTAGTTTTGTCAAAGAGGTATAAAAATGATGTCCTGATGAAGTTCTTTTACGGTTTGGAAGAAGATTGAGTCGTATTTCAGAACTTATTCGGCCACCTATACAGTCAAACGAGAAGTGGTCCAGAGCCTCTCTGTTAATGGTTTGTTGTGTGGGGATTGATTCGATTATTGATTGGTGAACAAAAATGATGTCGTCATGAAGAGCGATGACGAGAGACTCGCAGTTCGGAACCACATGGCATGTTTCTGTTATATATTGAATACATCTGGATTTCCAGAAAATGAAAAACTGGGCTGTGTTTGTCCGCATGTTGTAGAATGCAACATTTTTTTTATAAACAAGGCAGATGAGGGAAAGGATTATTTCAGGAATATAATTGGAGGACATCAACCAATTTTGCATGGTGTCTTGAATTTTGAGGAGACGAAACTTGTGTACATGTTGTAGTTCTTCCAGGTTTTGAATGTTCTTGAAAAATTTGGAGGATGTACCATTGCTGGTAAGGACTAGGTTCTTAAGACTGTTTTTGGAATGTTGCAATTGGTCATGTACGATTTCCCTCAGACAGGTCTCTGAATTCGAATTGAGAATTTCTGCCAAAAGGATGTAAAGATTGCAATGATGAGATTTTGGGCTGAATTGTACTGGATTACAGTGACGAAAAATTCTATGTGGTGAAATGATTTCGACATCGATGTTCTCTGGAATTTGGTGAAACGTTGACTTGCAACTGTCATTGAGGACCACCACAGAAATGTCTTGATTTAGTGCTGAATTAAGCAGCTTGTTTCGTTCTTTCCTATGGGCGATGTTTTCCATCAGGGATTGACTGACCTCTGAACATGGAAAGAAGTAATGTTTGCACAAAAATTTTTGGTACGCTAGGATTGTTTGATTCCGAGTTGGACAGGACGGTATCAGGTGCAAACAAATATGCCTCAGATCCCCTCTTGTTAGTTTCCTTCCTGTCAAGGCAAAGCAAATCAGATCGCTGGTCTTGTGATCTTCTATTTTGTCGTATCTCAAGATGATCGAGTTGTGACATCCATGTACGTAGTGAAGGAGGACTTGATTGAATCCTTGTCTATTGATATTCCATATCACATTCATTTTTATGAGACTGATGATGGCGAGAGCCAAAGGATGGGTGGGGAGAGAAGCATTCTCAATCAAGTCGTCCAATAACTTGTCTGATATGCTCTCCTTCCTGTCTAGCGCCTCTTCCTGAAAAATGCTAGAGATATATCTATCTTCATTGCCATCGTCTTTTTCGTGTGCTTTCGATTTGGCTTTTGCCTTGGAGAGGAAGGACGAAAGATGTGGGATGATGTTGGTCCACATACAGGCTACGAGTAGATGCTTCGAGGCAAAACTAAGGGAAGAGAAGCATGCGATTGGATCTTGATTTGGTGCCTCTTCGATATATGATACTAGACACTCGACTGAACGGTCAGAAAATTTCAGATACTTCAAATGAGTTGCAAGAGAATGAAGCATTCGACGTCGAACAAGGGCGAGGGAATCTGTTTCTGTTCTAGGGTTGATGACAACAACTTTATTGTGTGGATCAAATCGTTCGGCATCCATTAACCATTGGTTGATGTATTTGATACTGAATTCGGGGCATATTCCGATGGTGATCAAAAGCAGGGAGATGTGTGATCTAAGCCATTCTGTGATTTTGTTGTTGACGTAGACTTGGTTGAAACGTATCTCTTTTCGGAATTTAACCATTGATGTCAATTCTGATAAAAGTTTCAAAGCTTCAGTTTCCACCGATCTTGTCGGAAAAGTAGTCAATCCAATTGTAAACTGATTACCGCACAATTCCTTCAGAACATGGGAAGTGATAAGCATGAGATCGTTTCCATGTCTGGAACGTCGGAGTGGATCACTGAAATGGGGCCTAATAGAAACTTCAATGCGAAATCCAATTCCACAAGTCTTCACAATTTCGAAGGTTTCTTTGAGGGATAATTTGGCATTGACAATCAATGTTTGAATGTTTTCGATTTTTTTGTAACCAATGCCATACATTGTTTTATCATGCATGGGATATTTGGATCTTTTCTGCAGTAACACATGGGCGACTGTGCTGTAACCTTTAACGCTGTGTAGGCTGCTGGAATGGACGGAAATGTTGTCCCGCAAGTTTTCGTCTCCATCGAAGGAAGAAAACAGGTGACAGCAGGAGTCTTGCATGTCATCGTTCAGAATTACATTGCGTCCAGTCTCCCATGATGTTTTCTTTATCCCGAACGTTCCTCGCAACTCATTGGTCTTCAACGTGTCGTTGCTAAATTTGGGGACTTTGTGTATGGGATAGACCATGACTCTGGACTTCTGAAACAGGGAGTCCCTGGGAGGAACTCCTTTCATTTGACATGTGGTTTGAAACAGATGGTCTGGAGGCGACTGAAATACAAATGCAACATCGAACTGAGTCAATTCCACCTGAAGACCCACTTCCTCCATTTCCTTGCATTTCTTAAATAAATTATTCACTGAATCGAAGTTATTTGCCAATGGCAAACGAAATCCCATGTCTGCTGTGTGAATGATGTGTGTGGAATTGGTGGCACCCGTCTCCTTTCTTGTTACTTCACATGAGTCTATGATGGCATCGACCATGACGATGTAGGGGGTTTGTTTGCTGCAGCGTACGGGTTGAAGCATACTCCTGTATTGATGGAAGCTGGTGTAAAATAAAACCCTCTGGATTTAAGGTTTTCGATTAGGGTTGACTGACAAGAATGATGCAAAGCAATTTTAAGGGGGACATCGATAACCAGCATTTCATCACCCTGCAGAATGGGTGGCAAGTGCTGGCTCTTGTTGCCGCAACATCCAAACATGCTGTCCTTTGATTTGGACCCCACAGTCTTTGTGGGGAAACTGCATCTTCCGAAGGACATGTCACCAAATGATAGTAAGAACTCCCGTAGTTTATGTTTCTTGGTTGAATTCATTTCCAAGGTTGAGATGACAAAGCTGTAGGCGTCCAGATCTTCTGATATTTCTTTTTTACCTACTAGGAATTTTCTTCCAATGGATCTTTTGCATGTGTCTACCAAGGAATCCCAAATGACTTTTGATGATGTGGCATCAGCACCAGCACTGTGATATCCAACAATGACATCTGATAGGTCGTGGTCATTCGTCATACATGATCCATAAGAGGATTCGTCAGTATTTGCCATTTTGGATTATGTTGATAGAATTAAAAATTTATGACACTACCAGTTTGGCAAGCAAGCAATATCCACAGATCGAAAACCCTCTCTAAAAGGTAATATACTTACACATATAACATATTGTTTTTTTGGACGGTTACAAATATAATTGACAAGTTTCCTGTTTTGGCCCCAGTTCCCTACAGTAATGATGTTGTTGTCCTACAACATCTCAGATTCAGATTCTGGAATGACAAATGCAAACTCTTTCATGACCTTTCCATCTGAGGTATTATTTTTGTAAAATTGGGATTTTTCTCCCATGTGAAATACATCCCTCTGAAAATCATATTTTTGCTTGGGTTTGTAATCAATTTCCTGGTTTCTGTTCTTCATGTAGTAAGTGCGTTGTTTTTTCCTATTGAAGAAAATTCCTTTGTAGGTGTCATCATACAATGTTTTGGCATTGGCCATGAATTTTTGCAAAAAGTCCACATCATTCAGCCAATCCAACTTGGGACTGTGCAATAGGTTGCCTTGTACAAATGTGTAAATTGCCTGTATCACTGACAAATGAAACTGCCCAACTGACACATAGTCACTCTGCTGCATGGCTTGTACCACCTCCTGATATGGCAATTTAAAGAATGTGAAGTGATCTTTTTCCCCATGAGAAAAATCGAGGCCAAATATGAGTTGAAATAGTTCACCGGATAGCGTTTCCCATTTTGTCATGTCATCATCATTTGCTACAATTGGTGTCTTTTCGATGTTGGGATAGTCAGGTAGGATGTTGTTTTTACAGTAGAATAGTATCATGTGGGCAATCCGAAGGAATAGAATTTCATGGGAGAAGAATGGATGTTCTTGATTCCCGGTGCAGTGTTCAATGCCAAGGTGGAGATGGGCTCGTTGAACCTTCTCCATTTCAGCTTTCAAATGGGCTGGGGCCTGGCGATAAAGGCTGCTGTCTGCTGTCTCTGCCATGAGTTCAAACCATTTCTTTACTTCTTTCATGGTGTTGGGACCCACATTCTGTTCAGTGCACTGCTCCAGTATTTCATTGGAAGCATGAACAAGAAGGCTAATATGCAATGCGATGGCAACATTTCTTGGGCGGTATGAACGATGGGTGTCAATGGCCTTCTGGGCAAAGGAAGGGATTTCATGGTTCTCTGTGACATACTTAGCAGCAGGGCGCAAGACATGGTCATGCCAAACAGACAGACTCATTTCAAGGTTTCCTTGTTGGACCGGTTTAGTATCCATACCATTTTGCACATGACAAAGCATCATCTGTGTGCAAAATACACTGGCAAACCAATATCCATCAGCACTCATTGAAAATATTTCACTAGATGGCAGGGATGAGTGTTTAGAATACATATTTCTGCCTTGGCTGATATATGAAATCCTGAGCTAATTAAGAGAGGGATTGGGGGATGTAGAATTGGACAATTCTTTACATAGGGAGAAAAAAATTATGAGACCAATGAGACAGGCATTAGGACAGGCATTAAATGTATTGGTTATCTACATCTTTTCCTTCTCCCCCCGCTAGGGATAGAAAACTGCCAGGTATGTCATAAACCCTGCTTGATGTGTCATCATGGTACCACACCTCTGACCCTCCTCTTTTTGGATAAAGGCCCTTCGTTGAATTCATTTGCTAACTTTCTCTCAATGCTGTCAGTTGAGAATTGAACATGTTTCTTTGACAATCTTTTCTTGGGTGGCAAATTTTCTTTATACACTCCAGCTAATTGCTTCTTTTTTTCAGAGGATCTTGTGCAAATGCTGTATGACTTAGTCTCATTTTTTGATCCCATCTGATGGTTTGAATTCCTTATCTTTCCAGTAGTGATGACATTGGAAGGTGAGTTAGTCTTAAGGTCAGTACCCACTGAATGCAAAATGCAGCTGACATAGGAACACAAATCTCTGGGGTCAAGATTGAATTTTTTTCGGATCAAATCTGAGGCCAGAGGAGCCAAACACTCATGTCCATGTTGGAGGATTCTCTTTAGGCGTAGTGGTACTTTTTTCAGGGATTTTGTCCAACCAAGAACATGAACAAGTAGCTGAAGGGTCATCAAGTCTTTCTTCTTTGTCATAGGAGACATCCTAATTCCTTCGGACCACTGGTGTGCAGTCAGGACAAATGAAGCCAGAATACCAATATCATGTGCATCATTCAAAACAATACCCAGAGATTCAGCTGCGTTTTTGGTGTGTTTATCTATTGCGTTGACAAATGAGTCATGGGTGTCTTCTCTTCTGATTTCTATTTCTAATTCTTGGATGAGTAGTTGGATTGGTTCCAACACCAATATTTCTTGAAGCACTGGAAGGAAATAACACCTCTTGAACCATTCAAACATTGATATGAGAATGAATATGTCTTTTCCATCCTTGGTCAAACTGTACATATCAGGGGTAATTTCATCCAACAGTACAGGATGAATCCTGTTGGTGTTTATCCGATCAGCAAACAAAACCATGGCAGTATTGGCTAAATCCAATGTGTCCAAGACCTGATACAGGCAGGAGCAGGAATGAATAACCTGTCTCAGACAGATTGACTGGATGTAGAGTTTCCCGGTCGGCTTCACTTGGGCAAGCTTATGGAGATGTCCAGTTGAGTGATGCAGGTTCAATGCAATGCAACGAACAAATGAACAAACAGCTTCCAAGGGATAGGATTTCCAAATGTTAGCACCTGACTCCAGACATTGCACTATGTGTTGTGAGCATTCATGACTCCAACTTGACCAGACTGTCAACATGAGCACACAGTCTTCAGCCTTTTTGGGTGGTATATAAAAACGATCGAGTTTCCCTGGCTCTGACATGAGGTTTTCTTCCCAAAAGTTTCTTGGAATGACTGATTCCAGTATGAGACTGCAAGAGGTTTGAATCCAACAATGCAGGTCACTCTCTTTGGGTTTAAGGATATGATTGTTTCTGGTGGATTCAAGGGACTTGTGCTTGCAGAAGGCAACAATTTCGTTCAAAATGTCCTGATCTGTCATTTTGGATTTCACCATATGCTTGACTTAAATGTCACATGATTTTTATATTAAGAGAGGTCAATGATGATCGGATAACGGGCAAAACATTTCACAAAGACTATAAATGAATCACCTTTTGTTTCTGAGGCGTCAATTGACTTTCACCTTGGCTGCTGAAAAAATTGTGAGCCTACCTTACCATATTCTTTTCATAGAAAAATTGACAAACACTTTCAGTGAAATGGCTTGAAAAGATTATGAGACATTACTGCAATGTAGGTTTTTGATGACAGTGCTCATGCCAAATTAACACAATGATTTGTGGCAATGAAGAATTGTGAGGGACCAAAAATGGATTGTTCTCGAATGAAGGGAGAAGACAAAAGTAGATGGAATTTTTGATTGAGGTAAATAGTGTTCTAAATAATAACCTTATGCAATACTTCAAAATATGGAACCAAATTTATTTCCTCCTTTTGTATTTTGATGGCATCCTTTTCCTGGGAGTCTTTGTTAGTTGAAGATACTGATCACCATCAGAGTGATCTTCAGAAATTTCACCATCTGAATCATTCACATCCTGCCTCTGGTTTGTAAGGTTGTTAATGAGGTGCTGTTGATTCTTGGGGGCGGCTTCACCTGTGGAAGATTCCATTCCATTCCAGCCATCAGAATCCATCCCATCAGTTTGGTCATCACCAAATTCAACGTCTCCATCCTCAGATTCATTCTCAAAACATTCAATACTTTTCCTTTCCTTAGCTGGAATGGAAGAATTTTCATCCAAACCACTGTCATTATTAGAAGGTTCCTCCTCATCACTGTCATCTTCATTACCAACCCTATTACAGAAGGCCAATTGTTTGCCACCAGATTGTGCCCTTTGGAGTACTCTTTGACCTTGAGAGGTAGAGGGAGCTGGCACTTGTTCGCCAGGACGGGAAGAAGCTTGTGCATTTCTATGTTCCTCATCATCACTGTCCTCACTCTCATCTTCACTACCATAAGTTCTATTCCTGGCAAGTTGTTTGCCACCAAATTGTGTCACTTGGTGTGCAGTTTTGCCTGGTGAGGTAGAGGGAGGGGGCACTTGTTTGCCTCTCCTGTAAAAAGCTTGTACTCTTTCAGGTCTCTTTTCCTCACCCTCTGTCTCATCCCCTTCAGTGTCAGATTCCTGATCAGGAGGAAAAGCAAGACGGAGGGCAGGGTCATAAGCTGGTGGACCTTCAGAATCATCAATCATACTGGCAAGACTGACTGCATCATCCTCACTCTCCTCATCAGAGGACACATCTTGATCTACACAGAATGCTTCATCATCCACATATGGATTCTTCATCATTTGGCTACTGACCTTTTTCTGCTTTTTCCAGTGATCAATCAAGAACTTGAAAAACAATACAAGGCATTGGTTCTTGGTCTCCTCATCCATTTGACCAACTTTTTGCTCAATGTCTTTCTCAGCATCACTTCCCCCACTTAGGTCAACAATGGAAGGTGGGGCAATCTTTGAAAGGGATTCAGAAACATTCTGTAATGTGAGCCTCCGATTTTTATTCCTTCCTGCCTTGGGTTTCTCTTGTACCTCCCCATGCTCTACTGTCTCCCTTACTCTCGCTTCTTCACCACCTTGTCTCACCCCTTCCTCTCCAACCTTCCTTCTTTTCTTAGATGGCTTCCTGCCTTTACCCGCACTCTTTCTCTTGGCCTTGGTCTGTTGGCCCTCATTCATGGCATGGTCTACTACCTGAGCTTCTGTATCTTCTTGCTCATCAGGAGCTTCCTCGCCATCTTCTCCATGAGAAGTTTCCTCCCCTGCCCGAGTGCCTTCATGGGCATCTTCATTCCGATCCGATTCATCCGCCCTGGAGTCAGCATGGGAAATCTCTCGCGCAACAGTACTCCCATCTTCAGTTTCGGAAAATCTCACATTGTCCAGTTCATGACAACCTTTTGGATTGACTATGTTTTGAACAAATTTTTCGGAACTAGAAATGGTCTCTCCACCTTCAGACTCTTCTGCCACAGCAGCTGGAACATGAGAAAATTGGTCAACTTCCGGTCCGGGAGCAGTACTCTCCCCGCCTTCCGACTCTTCTACAGCTGCTCCAGTATGAGAAACTTGGGCAACTTCAGGTCCGGGAGCAGTACCATATGATGTGGGTTCAACTCTGGGGCGGTGGATGTAATCCTTGAGTTCCTCAGAGAATGAGTGCAAATGAAGCTGCCATGAGAAAAATTGACTGATTCGATGAGTGACGGGACATTCAGAAGGATGAATTGGTTTGATTCCCTCATCCCTAGCTCCCACTTGATTGCCCAAAACTTGCAACAAGTGACCCTTTCTTTCAGACAATTCTTTTAACTTCACTGGGTCCGGTGACAATGACAGAGTTTTACATTGTCCAAGTGTGTGGTTGCCAAGCCAGGAATCCTGCTGTGCGTTGCCATGGCTTGTGATGGAGGACAGTCCTGTGATATCCCTCAAAGTTATATCAATGACATCACAACAATCCTTCTTACTCAATACCTCCTTTCCTTCCATATGGCTTCTGAGTTGTAGGTATATTTGAAAGCTGAAAAAGAAGGTGTACATAAGGACTGCATCCCTTGCAGGACGAACAAACTCTGGAAGATCGTTTCCTTCCATCCACTCAGATATAGGCACTGTAATATCAGGTTCATTTGGGCTGATGCCAATCTTTCTGAAAAAGGGGCATGTGTGTGAAATTGCACTCATCATGAGGAAGAGCATTTGTGTGCCTCTGGACATTTTGTTTGCCAACAATGTCTTCTTTCCAGTTCGGTCTCTGGGGAAATAACCACATATCCAGTACTTTGCACTGGCTGTGTGGGAAATAGAAATTGTAAGTATAACACACCGAAGATATTTCCTGGCAGCAACTTTTGCCTGATCAGTGGACACTTCTGATTGTTTAGTGATGGGTTGTTCAGTCAGTAAAGATATGGACTCAAAACTGGAAGGAGATAGGTGGGCATAAAGAAGAAGCCAGACAAAGTCAAGCATGCCAGGAGGGAAATAAGGGTTAGCTGTTGAAGCCCATAAGGGTTTCTTGTAGGGATCACTGTTGATGGGGTCAGTTTTTGATCGATTCTTGGAAAAAATATTCAGTATGACTGGTTCTTTGTGAGGATGGTCAGCATCAAGACGGAAGGAATCCAGTGCTCCGGATTTGGGATATATTTTACCCTGATGGCTCTGAAACATCCTTTGAAATTCTTCCAGAGACATTTCTGATATTAACCCTAGCTTGGCATCTGCGTCCACTTTGGAAAAATGAGGGAATTCTGACAGGAGGATCTTCAGTGTGTCATAGGCAACTTTGGAAAACTTCTCCAGCCACACATAAATGTAAACAGTGCTTAGATCCAGCTCATCCTTCCAATCCCACTGTTTCTTGTTGATGGACTCAATTCTCTCAGACAATTCCTTCCACGAGTCCGAATCACAGAGATGATCTCTGATCAAAATGTCCCTAAAGGACTCTTTGGTGGATTCTTCTTTATCCCTCTTAACACCACACAAGGTTGCTTCAATGCCTTTGGTTGTATCTCCTGGATAGTAAAGATAGCTCAACTCTTGATCTATGACAGACCTTTTAAAGTAACTAAGAATGGTCCGCAAGATATCAATGACCGTGTGGGGTGTCAACTTTGCCTGATTGGCTTGAAATTCAGAAGAGAAGTGTTGCATTTCCATCAAGTAAGAAGGTCCAGTATCTGTAGGAACATTGTACCAGAGGGAGATGTCAGAGTCTATTGGGACTAGAAGCCCATTCTCCTGCTTTAGGGATAATTTGGAATTCTTTGCATTGACTGGGACCAAGTCCCTCACAAATGTGGATACTCTTTCTCTCAACTTGATATCTGACCCTGGTAGGACCAAACCATTGAAGGCCATGTCAGAGGTGGCAGTTCTATGTAGTGAGTCGACCGGGAAAAATACTAGCCTTGTTTGCCATGCCATGTTGGAGTTGATAAAAAGACGGAGAATTCTCCATTTCTCTCTTTCATCTTGAGTCCTTTCAACCAGCGCCCAGAACTCCTCCATGGTGCCACCCCACAGGTGCTTTTCGTCCCATGATCTACTTTTGATGAATTCGGTCAAACTCTCCACACTTGCATTTGGGATGAGAGAGTTCTGCAGGAGGCTTAGAAAAGAAGCCACCAATTCCTTTGCAGACAAGGATCCATCACTTGGGTCTTCCTGTCCCCTCATCCATGCCAGTCCCTTCCGCAATGTGGGAATGTCTGCAGGTATAGCCTTCAAATTGGACATTTCATCATGTCCGTACACTGCTTTGAGATATGTTGGGGGAGTGTCCCCTTCCATGCACTCTTCAAATGATGTCAAAACACCATAGTACAACCCTGCAATGGGAGAGTTTGCCAGATTAGAGCAAGTCACCATTCTCAACAAAACATTATTATCAGCCTCATCATTTTCCACTGGCATGAGTTTGGAAACATTTAAGCGAACCCTCAAATTCACTTGCATCATCCAAAATGGATTAAATTCGGTGACAGAGTCGGTGTCATTGGTATGCAAAAGTAAACATCCTAATTTGCTGGCTGGGAAGGAAACACATTCAAACTTGGAAGATTGGGCCATTGTAAGGATTAAAAATCAATATCAATGTGGGATCATGCTAAGAGAAAAATTATGAGATGTTTGGGAGAGTGTGCTTTTTGAGAAAAATGACATGATGAACTAACAGGAGTAATGAAATAAGAATTAACACCCAATTTAACTACCTAACTCATCCTTTCTTCAAGGATTTTCAGCTTGATTCAAATCAAGATTGACTTCATCATCATCATCAGGAAGAAATTGCATATATAGAGGCTCCTCTTCACCTGAACTGTCCATCTCATCATCCAAATTTTGGTGATTCTCAGCTTCTTCATTTATAATTACATCATTTCTCCTTCCACCTGGACCACCTATCAATCTTTGTTCAATGTCATTTGTCATCCTTTCTAGCATTCTTTCTTCAA